>JAECUM010092895.1:0-236370 GCA_016617855.1 Megalonaias nervosa | reverse complement strand
GAAAGTGAGAGCCACATAATCTCACGCAATGTAACCGAAAGTGAGAGCCACATAATCTCACGCAATGTAACCGAAAGTGAGAGCCACATAATCTCACGCAATGTAACCGAAAGTGAGAGCCACATAATCTCACGCAATGTAACCGAAAGTGAGAGCCACATAATCTCACGCAATGTAACCGAAAGTGAGAGCCACATAATCTCACGCAATGTAACCGAAAGTGAGAGCCACATAATCTCACGCAATGTAACCGAAAGTGAGAGCCACATAATCTCACGCAATGTAACCGAAAGTGAGAGCCACATAATCTCACGCAATGTAACCGAAAGTGAAAGCCACATAATCTCACGCAATGTAACCGAAAGTGAGAGCCACATAATCTCACGCAATGTAAATGAAGCTGAGATTCACATAATCTCATGTAATGTAAACTTGACTCAAATAATCTCATGTGATGATAACATAACTCAATTTTATTCAATTAAAACATCATCAATTGAAACAAATGCTTTCAATGTTAAACAACACATCGATTGCACCAAACAATGACTCGTGACTCAGTCATACGATAAATATTTGTACAAACTTGCATCCGAAACCATTTGACTTGGTTTATGAGTCCATTTGTCAAAACCACACAGTTCTCCGGAATTCCTGGGTCGGCTCACTTGTTCTGGCCCCATCCACCCTTCACGGATCCACCATGCGCACAAGTTTATACATCATGCAGTTCCTTCCTTGTATGGACTTGATTCCACCCCTTACAGACATACAGACAGCCAGACCGTCAGTCTGATGTATCTGCATACACATACGCACAGCTACACAGCTATACATCTATGCATCCACACAAAAGCTACACCGCTATCCATCCACATACACAGCTACAATAATAAAACCAAACAAAAAGGTACATAATTACAATCTATAGATACATGCTACTAAATTAAAGGCTTAATAGGAACTTGTAACAATTCAAAAGTTCGTTTCAAATCTGCGTGGTGGTAAAGACAACATTTCACACTACGACATTAAAATTGAATATGCTTCACATATCAAAAAAAAAATGTAACACTTACCCCTATGGCTGTAGACAAAAATGGAGAACGTACACTCCTCGACAAGATCCAAATGACCAATGTGTCAGTTAGATAATAACCTTGTCTTAAATCTCCAGGGGAATGAGTCTTAGTAAGGGTAAAATACCCGTGCATGCCGTGATTTTAGTGTCTCTCGCCGCAAGCGAACTACGAGGAGATACATGTTAGTTCAGTCGCTTAACTAGAAAAATGAATATCCACCCTAGGTAACGTTGTACGCATGTACAATGAAAATAATCAAATCGTTCTAAGGCGAAACCAAGTTATTTCTTGCCTTATTCTGTGACACAAATAAAACTAAATTATGATTGAGAGACGTTTTCAGCTTAGTTACAAAGTCTTCACTCTCTAACCCATAGCAAAAAAATCTCTTTCGTTCTAAATGGTAAGGTATTTAAACAACTGAAAAGAAAGTAAATGATTTAAATTATATTATTAGCAATCCAGCGAGATGGAAGGAGAAACATCTTTGTAAGATAAGTGTGTTAAAGGAGTATATTAATAGATAACACAGTTATATAATCAATCAGTTTTATTGTGCCTGTCCAACACAGAGATGATTTAAATGATGGGATGCAATCGTACGGTAGTAAATATGGTTTAACAATTCTCCAGAAATCAGAAATATTAAACAATCTAAACCAGAAACGTCCACATTTTCAACCACAGGAAAGGTGTGAACTAGCACAGCTATTATGTGAATATGAGCACTGTTCCTGATACTTCAACACGAACAAAGAAAATCTATCATGACGATGAGATTTTAAATTCTATACCTCTGAAACAGCATCCTTCTAAGCTGAAATATTTGAGGAAAAAAAATTAGTATTTACTGGAGAATGCTTATACAGAACCATGTCAAAGTTCACCATTTTTATGTTGCAGAAACCAATTAATCCAATTCGTACTGACTATAGGAAAGTCAAGTGTCACCAAAACGGATTCAACTGATTCATTTCCTTTGCTAGGAAGAGATCGTTGAATCGACAAAATTAGAAATGCCAAATATGTCACCTTGATTGACCTTTGAAAACTATTCCTGCAAATTCCACTCATGAAAACTGCAAAGGACATTTCGGTATTTGAAACTCCAGATGGACTTTATGGGTATGCGTAATATCATTTGGTATGAAAAGAATTCTCTCTCACCATTCCATGATAACAATTGGTCTAGAGTTGCCGAAAAGCCGAAACAAAATTTTACTGATAAAAGCTATTCAAACTTTTTATTATACTATTGAAAGTATCTTTACTTTACACTGTCGGTATAGAACCGACACCTTTGAAAAAATTAGGACTACGCGGAAGTCAGAAAGTAGATATTGGGACTATTTAGAACTGAAACTCCGAATCCGGATTGCAAACGTATATAAATGGGTGTCAACGTTGAGTGTAAATACTCGCAGTCTCGTGTACTGCCAAACCCGGTATGGAACATGGAGTCGTCTGAGTTATTATTAAAATCAATTCAGCATGTCCAATTTGCTGCGTTCATAAGAGGAAAAGTTAGGAATCAGGATTCTATTTTGGCGTTTCCGTAGTGGCATTTGTGATATTAAAATATGTGCTAAATTTAAAGAGCCAATTATTACAACATCTACAACAATGGAAGGGGTCAGTCATCATAGAGGTCGTGCCTTAGACGAATCTGGTGCTCGGCCGGGTACAAAATCTGCCTAGGATTTATGAAGAGATGGGGAGTTAGAATTGTAAAGTATAAATGCTACGAAGAGAGTTAGAGGATTAAACAACGACAAATGGACCAGCTTTCTGAGACAACGTTTCTGAGACGAAATCCTTTAATTTGTAAGTCTAGCCGAGCTCTTGCAACATATTTTGTTAGTAAAAGGTTGTGAGCTGTAAAATGCAGGGATGTCGTTGTATCACGTTGTTTAGGAGCGGGGCTGCTATTGCGTCCATTAAATGGTTTATTATCTCGGTGTCTGCAAGTTCGATCCAGGAGGAGAGACTGTTGCGTCACTCTCAGAGTGGAGATATTGTCCAAGAGTTTTGTTAAGATGTGTTTGTACTGTTTTCTGGACTACTGGTATGCTTTAAAATGCATTTGACACTCTATAACCTACGCTGATCCCAAAATACTAATTTCACCCAATACCTCAGATATGAAATTCTGATAGGTCTCATCCTGTTTTGAATTATATTCAACAAAATGTTTGTCGCTTTTCTCAGTTCCGAAAATATGGCGGCGTGCGCTTACGCGACGCTAACGAAATTAATGAGGATCTTTTTATTTTATTTTCATAGGCAAGATGTTCTCAGAGTTTCTTAAACAAATTATTACCTTAAATATCCTCGATCAATACCATTGCATGATGTGTCTTAACAAGTTGATTTTATCAAAACAAGACGACACTAAAAATATTTCATATAAATAATTATGAAACGTAACAATTAACAAACTATTATAACACCTTGTAATGGAAATGATTCTTCAGAGACACGTTGTGCAAAATCAGCATTTGTACGAATTTACAATTATTATTTATTAATTCTCTATAATAATAATAATAATAATAATAATAATAATAATAATAATAATAATAATAATAATAATAATAATAATAATAATAATAATAATAATAGTTATAATAATAATAATAATTGTATTGAATGCTTGAACAGTTTTACATGGGCGCCAAGCTAGTGCGAGAAAGTGACATCTTAGACCATTTCTAAAATGGTTAAATCCATTCTTGATACTAATATGAAAAATGTCAAAAATAGGTTTTAGGAGGGCAGTCTCGAGAGAATGATTCTTTTGCACATCAAAAGCATCCCGATGGGTTTTTGATGACCATGTACCGTTGTGTTAGAAATAAAATAAATTCAACGAAAATGGAGTCAGTATGTATGAGGATCATGGATATAATAGATTATTATGCCAAATAATTAAAACTTTTCCCGGTGGGTTAGCTTACTGATTGATTCCCGTGATAGCCCTCATGAGAGAAAATAAAACGAGAAGAAAACATGGCAATCTACACTTATACCTACAGTAATCACACTTTTAACAAATATTTGTATAGAATGTCTGAAAAGAGAAAATACACAATTGACGATGGTAAAACATTTTTAAGCATTTGATAAGAAAATTCAATTATATCACCTTCGTAAATAAATACAACTTAAAGTGAATGCATATCATATCTAATTAATACCTAATAAAACATTGCATGACTTGAAAATGAGAGGAAAAAAAAACATTAACTAACTGCAAAAGTGAATACTTCCCCTATATGTAGCTTCGATTTCTAATACAGTTAAGTTAGTGCATTCCTAATATGCCCTTATCAACATAAAAGAATAACATTGTTGCCAGAAAGCATTTCAAATGATGGAATTCAATGTTACTGTATCCCCCTCACCAATAAAGTCTCGGAACGCGGCCACCAAAGAGTGCGATTTTGTATTTCAAAACGGTCAATAGCAAACATTATTCATTGCAATATCTGGTTTAAGGTCACCCTTTAAGCACATCACCGTCCTTTAATAAATAGAAGGAAATATTAAAATTTGGAAATGGGAAACAGTGCATACATTCAGGTGAAAGAAGTGAAAAGGTTTAAAGGACGAATTGTCTGTTCCCACCAACCCGGTAGAACTTATGATAAATCGAATTAGACTGGGCACGTAATATCCGATTACCGCCTGTGAATAGGTAGGGAGATTTTGATTCACGAAATGTTCTACAGGAATTGACAATACCATTCAGTAATCAAAATATACTAAATTATTAGTATTAAATGTCATATAACAGATGACGTCACCAAAAAATATGTAAATTCTAAGCTATTTGCTCTGTGTTTTCATACATGCATCGATACATCGATACATACATACATATATACATACATACATACATACATACATACATACATACATACACGCACATCCATCCGTCCTTCCATATGCGAGTGTGTGCTGGATTCTTTATTATACCTTATTTAATTCGGAAAGTTTATATTCTTCGACGCACTGAGACTACATAATTACTAGATGAGTGACCTTGTTTCAGTACGATGTTTGTGCAGGAATGATTGCAACTTTATTGCCATGCAACTCTCCTTTAGCTTAGCTAACTCTGCATCTTTACATGGAGGACTAGAACATTTATGTGACTAATAAAACGGACTGACTGCATCGATATATGTAGGAAGTTGTGCTATAATTCCTGGAGTAATATTTTGCTTGTGTCATCAGCACAACATTTTGAGTCATTATTCGCATAGAGAACTACAATGTAAGACCCATGGAAACTGATACAATTATCTCACGTAATAACACAGAAGAATCTCGGAGATTAACGCATTCCCTTGGAAAAAATCACGGTCTATGTGACTTAGTACAAGTACATTTTTGTAAACATACAAGACTTTGTTTAGAGGTTAGAGTAATTTTCGAAAATATTATCACTGAGGGCTTTCTTCAGAAATGGTTATTGTGACACAGGTCAAGTGGAGAGTATTGTTAGGTTCTTTGCATCAAAATTATTCATGCCTACTTTAACATCTGTCTAGTGGAATCAGTCTTTTAGATGTGTTCAGCTATAATTTGAGAGGAATTATTTCTCAAATGATTCATTTGAATCACAATGAGCTCATTGTCTTTTCGTACCAAATCACAACTTTGAGGGTATTCTGAATTCATTCTAACATATTGTGGATAATAGAATTGTCATACATCAAGACTATTGGCAAATCAACTTATCTAAGACTATATATCATCACATTCGATGTTGGAATTCGTTTCGGAAGACATTATACTTTTGGACTTGTGATAGAAATTTTCGTATTACATGGGATTTAATACACAATACTTGAAGTTCCTTTTACAGTTTCACTCTGAAATCTAAGGGAATAAATTATTTGTTGAATTTTATTAAACTTGTCGGTTTCGCAATTCTTCATGTTACTTATTTTAAGATCGTAGAAACGTATATATATATATATATATATATATATATATATATATATATATATATATATATATATATATATATATATATATATATATATATATATATATATATATATATATATATATATATGAGAGGGAGAAGAGAAGAGAGATACAGATCGATGTCAGTATGCGTGTTAATATAGATGTTAAAGTTCGTATTGAGAAGGTTATTGTTGAAGTAGCTAACAACAAATTAACTTTAAATATTATTTCAACTGATTTCAAGTTTATTAGAGATGCACGCTTAGCCGAATGCTATTCCGGATGAAAATTACTTTCTTCTCACGAGTGGAGAAATAATTTTCTTGATTTCATGTTATTGGCTCGAAAGTTTACTAACTTCCCGCAAAACACCATCCCTGCCGATGAAGTTCAGTTTCACAATTCTCATGTTCTGAATGTTGTTTTGTGATAGGAGTTTTCGTATTTGTGGGTTTCACCAGTCTTATACATGTTTATCCTCTCCCACGAGGGTTCTCCTCATAATAAAAATTCTTATGACATCAAAAAGAGAAACGCTGGAGAATCACAAGCGTAAAATTGCCTCAAATTACGTTTTGAGACTTGCCGACACTAGTTTCAGTGGATACACATTTTACATACTGTTAGAGTGCTTGGAAAAGAAATTCATACCTTTCTTGTTGAGGAATATTTGTTGTCCTCGATACAGTGAGATTCTTGTCAGTACTTCGTCCTCGATATTGCATCAGCATGATATTTACAGGAAAGATTGGAACTTTATTATCATGAAGCCTTCCAAGAACTTGAACTCAGTCTGTGTCGTCACGTGGAGGAGCACTATGTCTTCCCATTGCGGACAATTGTAGTCTAAGTGAACAACGCAACGGCAGCCTCCATTGATATATGTTGAATGTAGTCTAATTATGTTAAAAATAGCATCGCCATTACATGTTATAATTTCATGTACTGAACAAAATATTTTTGAAATTATTCGCAAGAAAACTAACACTTTTGCCATTGGAATCTATTACATTCATATTCCATTATGTTCATTGTGTCTCAAGTATATTCATTCTATGAAACAACAGCGACCAAAATGGCAATGGAGATGTCGACGATGATGTGTGTGCTGCTAAAGACGACGGCAATGTTTCAGTTCCACTATCATTCAGGTTTTTGTATGACACTTGCATAATGAATTAAGGCAGTTATTAAATGCTATATAACTTGCTAATGTTACTAATAGAAGCACAATCTCTTCTAAAATTAAATTAGATACACTTTAATTATTTGGTCCCATACTTTAAGAAAGCGTCAAGGATATAAACACAAAATTTATTTACACTTGCAAACTGTCACATAGAAAATAATCCACATCCTTAATGATAGCTTTACTAATTATTTTCATAGTAAAGCAAATAATTGAGAAAAAAAAAACAGAACATAAATGTGTCTGCACTTAACAATCCAGATGGAAAGCAGTTATTTACCAGGTAAATGCGTGAATGTGTTTTAGTAGGTTGTTAATCTCTTTCAAATCACGAATCAATTATCATATTACTTAAATTTCTGCAGAGAGAGCAAATATCACTGAATAATTGCATATATAATTAAACGGTGTTCGTGGCATTGCTCTTTACTTCAAGCAACATCTTATGCTTGATATCAGTTCATTGATTAACTGCTAATCCTTCATGAAAATTGCATTATAATACTATAACATATTAGTACCAATGCATTTACGACATTCACTGTAATTTTGGTCGAACTTCACGAAAGTCACATAATCCATTAGTACTTGAAAATAGAAACCACAAAACCACTCCAACAAGACTTGTAAGTTTGAATCTCAGTAACATCGTTGCTTCAATGTACATTTCAAAAGGAAATCTTATTTGGTGACTTTTGACTCATGTATCAAACCTAAGTCACCTCATGCAGAAAACTCTTATCAAGGAGAATTTGCTTTTGTTTTGCCGATTCAGGAGTATATTTAAATAAGATTGTGGCACACTCCCCGAAACAACAGACGGTTTGAAACTATTGTCTGTTCGGACACAAGGTTTTGAGAGACTAGGCTGTCCGAAGCTACAATTTGGTTGTCGCTCGCCGCTGGGCATTGAATATTTCCACCCATGATATGATAATCCAATAAACATATTCAGGCCGCTAACTAAGTGAACATAATCTGCTTAGTATTGATTACAAAAAGTTGCAAAATGCGTCTAATGTCCAGCCCATATCAGATGAATGTGTTACTTGTTCTCTTGATCTATACTCAAAGACAACATATTCTACACTAACATGTATCCATAGATTCTGAATTAGCACGATGAACGTAAAATTTTACGTCTGAGGTGAAATTGGATTGCTCACATACAATCAGCGCCGGGTAGCGTTAATTTTCCAGTTATAAAGTCGTGAACCCAAACGATTAACGATAAAACACAATGACCTAATTTTGAATTACTTTTTCTTACATAATTTCTCACACAATTATTTAGGCTGATCACACAGGCTCTGTTCTTTACCTGGATTAAAACTTATTAGTCTATATCCCTTCGCAATCTACAATTACTGTTTTTGCAAGTAATCAAATAAATCGTAATACTATTATATTAATATACATATAGAGTGTGTAAGCTATCCCTTAGTAATATAGAAAAATGCTTTTTAATATTAACATAAATTATGAATACTAACAAATAATATTACCATATAGTTTAGAGACTTTTTTCTTGTCAATGATAGCCTCGATTTATATCGTAGGAATTTGGCGTAACTGTGTCCTTAGATGAGAGTTAACTACTGGGTCAATATAAGAGTGTATGTGCTAATCACTAATACCTGTACCATCCACTTTATACAATAGTTTATTGTGCTATGAACATTTTCGAGAGGGCATAGGGGCTTCTAGGTGCAGAAAAAGTGATGCGTGCGGTACCACGTGGATTAAACATGTGGATTATTTTCCTTGTGAAATCGTGCAAGGGTAAATAAATTTTGTAATGCATATACTGTATGTTTTATTAACATATGGCAGCAAAGAATTAAAGTGATTTTTTATTTCATATTAAAAGAGAGTGCGCTTCTATTTGTTACATTAACAAGCAACTTAGAATTTAATAATTGCTTTCATTCATTATATAAGTGTTATATAAAAGCCCGAATGATAGTACTATTGAATTACGAGAGAGAAAGAGAAAGAGACAGAGAGAGATTGGGGAGAGAGATGTAGGGAAATCTATTCTTTCTTTTTCACTGTAGTCGTCTTTACCAACACACCCATCATCTTCGACATCTCCTTTGGCATTGTTCTGGATGTTGTTTCATATATTGAATACATTTGCGATACAGAAAACACAATGGCATTGTGTTGATCAATATACCAGATTAAAAGGACAAATCTTTTCGTTCTCTTGCGAATAATGACAAAAATATTTTGTTCAATACACAATGAAATAGTTGCACTATGAAATCATACCATGTAATGGCAATGGTATATTGACCATAATTAGACTAATTTCTACACATATAGGACATAACATACGGATAAGACTGTTGAAACCCACGAGTCCGAAAACTCCTATCACAAAGTGACATTCAGGAGATGGGAACTATCATAATGAACTTCATTTGCAGGGATGGCGTTTGCGGGAAGTTAGTAAACGTTCCATCCAACAACATGAAACCATGAAAATCCTATCTCTCCTCTAAGAGGGAAGTAGTTTTCATCCGGAATAGCATTCTTCTTAGTGTGCGTCTTTAACAAACTTGCAAACACTTGAAATAATATTTAAAGTTAATTTGCTGCTAGCTACTTTCACAATAACCTCCACAATGCGAACTTTAAAAGGAGTTATTTAAGATTGATTAATTACAACCAAAGTCTCTGCATCGCACTAAAGCAGTTTAGTTTTTTAAAAAGAAATTCGAGAGATTTAAGAAACACTTATTACTTATTCTAATATGGACACATTGTTTATTGAATAAGAGAAATCATACCGTTTCGGAATTATAATCATGAAATAAAATGAGCTCGAGAACGCTATTAGTAATGTATTGTTAGATTTGTTACATATTGTAGAATCTTAAACAATATTGAAAATTATAATCAATGGATAATGGCAGAGTTATAATATGAAAAAGCCACCAGTGTTGTCCTCATCAATGGTAGCAGAGGAAATTGATTTGGAACAAAAGTTGGAGTCAAACAGGGATGTATACTGTCACCTACACTCTTCAACATTTTCCTGGGAAGGAACATGGAGGATGCCTTGCATGAACACAAGGGCACTGTCAGCATCGGATGAAGAACAATCACAAACCTTTGCTTCGCAGATGATATTGATGGTTTAGCAGGAGATGAAAAAGAACTGACTGAAGTGGTTGAACGCCTCGAGACAACCTCCACAGCATACGGTATGAAAGATTGGCGCCGAGAAAACCAAACTGATGACAAACAACACCAGTGGCATCAGTGCAGAAATAATGGTCAGTGGACAGAGGCTGAAAAGAGTCACAAGCTTTAAGTACATGGGATCAATTATCACAGACGAGGGCTCTAAACCAGAACTACTTTGCAGGATTGCCCAGACAACAGCAACAATAACAAGGTTGAGACCAATATGGAAAGATACCAACATTGCTTTTAGTTCCAAAATAAGGCTGATGCGTTCGATTGTCAAACCTATCTTTCTGTATGCTTGTGAAACATGGACACTCACATGAGATCTACAAAGAAGGATTCAAACCTTTGAAATGAGATGCTACCGCAAGATCTTGGGCATCTCATACATCGACCATGTAACCACCAACGAATAAGTCCACAACAGGATCCAGCGAACCATCGGATCGTATGAGGAACTCTTGACCACTGTAAAAAAGCGCAAACTGAAGTGGTACAGTCATTTCTCAAGATCATCTGGACTGGCGAAAACAATCTTGCAAGGCACATTGCGAGGGTGCAGAAGAATAGGGAGACAGAAAAAAGGTGGGAAGACAACATTAAGGAGTGAACAGGCATGGGACTTGGAGATTCCCAAAGGACCGTAGAGAACAGGGAAAGATGGAGAGAATTGGTTGCAAAGTTAACTGTGGTGCCGCAACGACCTCTTGGGTTAAGGGATTATTGATGATGATGATGATGATGATGATGATGATGATGATGATGATGATAATAATGATGATGGTGATGATGAAAATATTGATTCCGCATTGACTATTGTTCACTGAAACTTAAAGGTCACATCGACAAATTACGAGTCAAAAGTTTTCATTCGTGCTCATGTTTGGGCATATCGATCTGCTTGATTAGGAAATTGATGCTTGATTAGTTTTGTCCATGTGTGGCAAGATCAGCGGAAATGTGAAATTCCTTAATATACACGTATTTCTTCAAACAAATTGTTTAAATTCTAGTTTAACTCTAACATCTTACACCATTTTATATGCAATTCTCTGGAAGCTTTTTGTCTTGGAAAGAAACGTGTCAATTTATTAACATTTGTTCTTATAAGCATTATAAATAATCATCTATTTAGTTATTTCCACTCCAATTCCGTTGATAAAAGTATTGTAAAAAATACCAGAAGTTTCTTCTTATTAATTATAATAGATCTTTGCCTCTGTGATTGCGCATGGATGTACTTCTTCCTGTGCTTTAGTTGGTGGGGACATTATGCATGTTTTAGATAAGTGACACCTATTTTACTGAATATTCTTTTGTCTGTCCATTTGTAACCTTTGAAGCAATGTATGCCACTTTACACATCCTTTAGTAATAAATTTATCTACTATCAGATAATGGCCATTTAATTATCTGGTCAGGAGCTGTGCTGGCCTTCGAGCACAAATAAGTTCTTTTCTTTACTCTCGGATACATCGTGTTTTTTTCCGAAAGTAGCAAACGAAAAGAAAACCTAAACCATACGCATTCCCTCAGTTGATTCTCTCAGCAGTATATCAGATAAAATTGTCTACGTGATTTTCTCATTTTGTTCTCTTTAAATATTCATTTTCCATTTCTTTATACGATTCGCAATGCAAATATTTCTTGAGATCAATGACTTTACCATTCCATGGAATCTATAAGCTATATCAGTTGGTAAGGCATGACCTTCAAGACTGAGTCTCAAACTCAACATACTATTGTGCACCCAGAACTACAAATGGTCACACACGCTCAAACACGTTTAGAACTGATCAATATAATTACGAGGATCCACATTTCTCCAGCATACAAGAACTCAAACACAAACAAAAGCACACACTCAAAGACAGACGTTGAGGTCACAGCAAGCTCATTGAAACGTAGGGATGATCTCAACATCGGTCATAAAGCTTCATTATTTTTAAAGTGTAAATTCTCCTACACTAAATGATGTGTAAAGTGACATATGTTACAGCAATGATTACAGATAGACTGGCAAAACGATATTCAGTAAAATAGTTGTAACTTGTCTAAAACATGCGTAATCTGACCATCCACCCACACACATAGGCAGAGGTACATCCATACACATTCACGGAGGGAAAGTTCGATATGATTTATAAAAAGAAACTGCTTGTATTTTCCAATACTTTAATTAACGATATTGGTGCTGAAAAAAGCCCCAGATGATTATTTAAATGTGTATACAATCTAATGTTAAAAATTTCAGATGTTTCTTTCCAAGACAAAAAGCTTCCAGAGAATTGCATATAAAATGGTATAAAATGTTTGAGTTAAATTTGAATTTAAAATATTGTTTGAAGAAATACGTGTATGTTAAAGAATTTCACATTTCCGCTGATCATGCCACACATAGATAAAACTAATCAAACATCAATTTCCTAATCAAGCAGATCAATATGGCCAAACATGAGCACGAATGAAAACTTTTGAATCATAATTTGCGGTTGTGACATTTAAGTTTCAGTAAACAATGGTCAAAGCGCAACCAATATTTTCAGTATTGTTAAGGATTCTAAAATATGTAACAAATCTAACAAATTATACATTATGTATAGCGTTGTCGAGCTCATTTTATTTCATGAATATAATTTCGGAATTGACTAGATTCTCTTATTAAATAAAACTATATGTCCATATTAGATGTAAGAAATAAGTGTAAAAACTCTTTTGAATTTCTTCTTTTAAAATCAAACTGCTTTTAGTGCGATGCAAGGGCTTTGGTTGCAATTAATCAATCTTAAATAACTTCTATTTAACTTTTGGAGTTACCAATAGTTATATGAAAACTATGTTTATTATGAATTTATAATGTTTAGACTGAACGTTCATGCATATTTCCTGTTTTTTGAAGGTGTTGAAAACCTCTGCAACTATTATTAGGAAAGATAATAATAATAATAATAATAATAATAATAATAATAATAATAATAATAATAATAATAATGAGGACTTTGTATAGCGCCTAATCTTTAGAAGCTCTAAGCGCTTTACAACATTTGACAACACTTAAAAACATATATAATGATATGATTACAAAATTAAAAACAAACACCACGAAAGTAGAAACAGAAAATATGCTGTAAATATTTAAGGCAAGGATACATTATTAGGTCTTTAAGTCTGTTCTTGCAGTTGAAATAGGTGAGTTTTAAGAGCGCTCTTGAATGAGATAACTGTCTCTTTGTGTCTAAGTGCAGTGGGCAATTCGTTCCACGTTGCTGGGCCCTGGTATGCAAAAGAGCGTTGTCCATATGATTTCATCTTCATAGTGGGAATGATGAGAATACGAGTGTCAGAAGAGGAGCCTAAGCATCTTGCAGGTGTGTACACGTGGGTGAGGTCAGATAGGTATGTTGGACTGGAGCCCGTCACTGAAACGTAGCACAGAGAACAAATTTTGTGTTTAATTCTGGATAGCCAGTGTAGGGTAGAGAGCAGGGGAGAGGCGTGCTCTGATCGCGGTACTCTAAGGATGATTCGAGCAGCTGTATTTTGAACTTTTTGAAGTTTCTGAAGTAGATATTGAGACGAACCAGACAGAATTGAGTTACGATAGTCCAGTCTTGAAAGTACTAAGGAACACACAAGTGTTTTAGTGGCATCAACTGAAAGATACTTGCGAATGGAGCTGATTCGTCTCAGCTCAAGATATGCAACCTTGCATATGTTCATGACATGTTGGTGCAACGAGAGAGTACTGTCGAGAGTGACACCGAGGTTTCGTACTGACTGTGTGAATTTAATGTTGGTGTTGCTGATATTTATTGTCTGGGGTAAAGGATGTGAATGAGAAAGTCTTTGTGTTGTAATCAGGATGGCTTCAGTTTTATCATCATTCATCTGCAGCTTGTTACATGTCATCCATGATTTCACATCGGAAATGCACCTCTCTACACCTTGGATGGTAGCTTCAGCTTCAGCTGGATGGCTAGATTTGTATATTTGGGTGTCATCAGCATACAATTGGTGAGACACTGGATGATGATCTATGACACTTGAGAGTGGCTGAGTGTATAGAATAAAGAGAACAGGTCCAAGAACAGACCCCTGTGGAACACCACAGCATAGTTCAACTGGGCTGGAGTGTTTTCCATTTGCGGACACAATTTGTGTCCTGTTGACCAAGTAGGACTTGAACCATGGTAAGGCCGTATCATGAATGCCAAATACATGCTGGAGACGGTGAAGTAATATATCATGGTCTATAGTGTCAAATGCTGCAGACAAGTCAAGGAGAGTGAGGACTGTAATCTTTCCGCCATCCAAAGCAGAGAGAAGGTCATTGGCTACTTTCAGAAGAGTAGTTTCAGTACTGTGGCAAGGGCGATATGCGGACTGTACATTGCTAAAAAGACTGTTTGAATTCAGATGAGATACAAGTTGGGATAGAACAACTTTTTCTAAGATTTTTGACATGAATGGCAGATTAGAAACTGGGCGGTAGTTCTTTAAATCATTATGGTCAAGTGTTGGTTTCTTCAGCAGAGGCTTTACAATGGCAGTTTTGTAAAATGATGGGAATTCGCCAGTTGAGAGAGAGGTATTAATAACATCCGTTAGTGAAGGCAGTAATGGATCCAAGCACTCTAGCAGCAGTGACGTCGGGATCGGATCCAGTTCACATGACTTTGGTGCACTCTTCATCACGATTGTACGTACTAAATCCATAGAGACAGGTTCAAATGCTGCTAACGGTTGCCGCTGAAATTCTGTATCGCAACTGTATGGTGACGACGAGTCAATTGAAATTGTGTTGTCAAGCTTATCTCTGATGGTTTGTACTTTGTCACGGAAGAAATTTGCAAACAGGTCCGAAAGGTCGACTAGAGAGAAGGTAGTTGGAAGTGGTGTACATTTGTTCCTTGACATCAGCTTGTTAGTAATCTCAAATAGCTCTTTGCAGCTGGAACTTTCCATGATTTTAGTACTGTAGTGGGCTGATTTAGCTGCATGGACTATGTTTGTGACATTCTTCTTAGCGGCATCATAGATCTGCTTATGAATAGTGAGTCTGGTGGAAAGCCAAAACCTCTCAGCTTTACGGCGGTCTCTTTTAGCAGTGCGAAGCTGGTCCCTAACACTGCTATACCACGGAGTACACTTCTGAATTGCTACTCTGCACTTGGTTGCTGGGGCATGTTTGTCGAGCAATGAACGCAGGCAGTTATCAAGTTGTTCTGCTGTAGTGGGTAAGCTAGTTGTTAGGTTTCCTTGGATGTCATGCATTAGTTTGGTTCTGTTTATCATACGGAAGTTTCTCTTAGTAGCGAATAAAGGTGGAGGGTTAGGGACTGATACGTCAAGATGGCATATAATGCAGAGGTGATCTGATGAAAGTTCGTAGGACACCAGGGAGGACTGAAGAATATTATCATCAGGTCTGTAAAGAATCCAGTCTAATATGTGACCATGTTTATGGGTGGGTTGGCTAACTGACTGTTTGAGGTTGAAAGCGTGAATGGAATCTAGGAGTTTCGATGTGCATGGGTTTCCAGGACAGTCAAAGTGAAAGTTAAAATCTCCAAGAATAATCAGGTTGCCACCTATCGAATTTCCATACTCCAGGAGATTCGGAAACTGCTCCAAAAAGAGATTCTGTCAGCTTGTTTTTTCTACTAGGAGGAGGGCGGTAGAGGCAGAAAAAATGGACTGACCTTTGTTCCAGTATGAGTGTAGTTTGGACTAGTTCAAATGATGTGTGGTAGAAATTGAAGGTTGTAGTGTAGTTAAGACGGTTGATCATGGAGTTCTTTGCGATGACAGCAATTCCACCTCCGCGAGAGTGGCGGGGGAACGACTTGATGGAGTAACCGGTGGGTGTTAGATCCGCACTTGGGTTCATCACCTGATATTTTTAGCCATGTTTCTGTCAGGAAAAAGACGTCAATATTCTGATCGTTGATAAAATTAACTATTTCTGTGCGCTTTTTCGGTGGTCCTACTGATTGGGCATTGAATAATGCGATGCGCAGTGGTATCTCTTCGATAGTTGACACAAAGGTTGACGATTTAATTGGGATTTGAATTAGGTTGTCTAAATTAACGGCCGAATTTTTAAATTTCTGTGCCGGAAAGGGCGAAAGGGAGATAACTGGAATTCTTCTTCCTGTTCTACGCCGGCCAGCTTTGAAACAACGCTTCTTTTTTCGCTTCCGTTTACAGTTATGGAATGATGAACGTAGTCCGAGGTCGTTTAGTCTAGTGCGCAATGTAGTGGGGAGAGCCAAGGAGTGGTCATTTAACGCAATTAATGAGGGTCCATCATTATGGAGGGGATTACCGCCATAATTATATGCGTGTATTTTCTAATCTTCCTTGATGCATTATTGTAAATGGCTGCTTGCAATATCTACTTTCGTAATTCTATCCATGTATATTATATTCTTCATTGATGCAAATTGTACGTGGCAGTTTCCAAGTGCTACTTTCTTTTTGCATTGTTGTAAATGGCTGCATGGAAGTGCTACATTCCTAATTCTACTTATGAATTTTCTGTTCTTCGTTGATGCAAGCTGTAAATGGCTGCATGCAAGTGTTTAAATCTACTCTCCTTCTGCGTTATTGTATCTTGCAGTTTGCCAACTATTGTCCCGATTCTGCAGTTTGTGGTATGGCAAAACGCTATGTCAGTTATTACAAGTTTTATATATTCTGTTTTACAACACACCATTCCAACTGCTGTTTTCATACAGATTTGGACTTGCAACAATGTAAATACCAAGTTTTATCAGTATCGACTTTGTCCAACTCGTGTGGCATACTAGAGGTTAGCATGGCATTATGACAACAGATGGCGCTCTAAATTTATAGTTTTTCCTTTACCAGAAACAATTAATGCTCCCCACGGAGCTTTACGGCATTCAGTTTGTGTCGATAAACATCGTAGCTCTTTTCCAGTCCCCTTTTTAAGGTGTATGTTAGCAACGAAGTTTTAAGCATTCTCTAAAACCAGGTGTTTTCTCGAAGATCTAAGTGATTTATAGCACCTTACGAATTAAAAAAACGCATACACTACAGCAGGGTGATCCATCTTCTTCAACACCAGTTTTGATGCACTTAAGTATTTATTTTCACCGTTTGAGAAATCAACTTCTTAGTGATATCTCTCATTACTTTGGAAACATTATTTATTTTAGCAAAGTAAGGATCAGAAATGACAATGATACATTCCCTCGTACTCTTCTTAACGAGCTTTCATCCGACGACCCTGGTTGTAAGGATCGTATTGTACGTCACCCATTTTGACGCACATTACAGACGTCTATCTTTTCCTATGATACTATATTGTACATAAGATCCTGCGAAAATAAAATATGTTTCAGAGCAACATCAATAGCACATAAAAAAGTTTATTGGTAAAACGATATTAAAAAGAATTAAGCATTCCTAAAGGATTTCTTATTCTTATCACAATCTTCATTTTGGAACATATATTGTCGCAAAAGCCGAAATAATCAAATTGTGGAAAATTATGTTCGTATCATGATAAAAATGTTTACTTGCGATTAGAAGTATTAGCTTTAGTGTGCGATTGTTTTCCAATACTTAATTTGCGTTGTTGATGTACAGAACCTCGACCTTTAAATGTATTTAAAAAAACAAACAAACAAACAAACAACCTTAAAACTGGTTTGCATCCTTTTAAGCTTTTGTCTCTTAAAGTGAGACAAAAGACATAATGTTACAGGAGGTTTTACTTTTATTTACTGCAATTCTTACCATTATCAAACCAATTAAAAATAATAAATTGGTTCAAGAATTTTAACAATATAAATAAAGAACCCTTAGGATCTAATTATTCAGCTGCTCTTTGTCACATTAAAGATTTACACAAAAAAAAAATGTTAAAAGAATTTTTGAAATGTGAATGTAAGGACGCATAATTCCGACTTATTAAGTGTGCTGCTTTTTGCAGTATAAAAGTAGTTTAGGGAATTATCTTTGATCAAAAAGAGAGAGAGAGAGAGAGAGAGAGAGAGAATGCACCAAAACTGCATATTTCATTAAGTTATTGTAATTGTATACATGTATCCTGGGTCGATATGCATAATTTGGGACACACTTACGGTATTTCATTCAGCAAGTATCAACAAGAGAAAAAACTCTACTAATCTTACTCGATAATTATACAACGTAGAATTTTACTGATCACTGTCTTTTTATTTTGTTTGATTTTATTTATTTACCTACATGTATCCTGGATAGTTGAGGGTGTTTTGGGACAGTCTTTTGCTATTTTATGGTAGTCATGGGGTCTTTCATTTGGTGATAACTGCCAACATGGGGGGAAAAAAACTCCTGATCTTACTCGATAATTATACAATGTAGGATTCTTCTGATCACTGTCTTTTTTATAAGGCTTGATTCAGTATAATTGTATACATGTATCCTGGGCAGGTGAGAGTGTTTTCGGACAGTTTTGTGCTAGCCCCATGACTTTCAGGGTGATAGGCACAAAAATTAAACTGTTGGATATCTAATTAATGCATAAGTTCTTGGAAATAGTCAAACATAAAATTTGCTGGACAGATTTGGGGAGGCAAACAAGTGTTAAAACATTGCCTAAACTTTTAGAACAGTTTTTGCTTTAATATTCTGCAAAGGAAATCTTCAGGACGCACACATTATGGTCAACAAGTATTGGTTGCTTGACTTGGTATTAGGTAAGGAACCGACAGTCTGCTATATTTCTGTTAAATGGCTTGTCAAATGGTAAAATGCAGGAATAGGTTGCAGATGTGCCTTAGATATCTTCCATTTGACAAGTGTGACAAAATCTTAGGTACTTACAAACATCATTTTTAATTTTCGGCAAATAGAAATGATTCAGGATCTTGTGATAATTCTTACTGACACCAAAATGACCAGCTTAAGGAGTTTTATGGGCTAGACTATGCATTTCCTGTATATACGACGTAGGAATAACAACTTGATTGCTCACTGACCACTCATCACCAACAGGTACATCAGGTGGTCGCCATTTTCTCATAATGACCCCATTTTTCACAAAGTGTGTGTGTGTGTGTGTGTGTGTGTGTGTGTGTGTGTGTGATTTAGATTTTTAACGTAGCTTTAACAATTTTTCAGTCATAGCGCTACGATGTCTGCAGAGTGACAGTTTATAGTGATGTCTTGCACCGGGGCATCATGCTGCAGACATGTGGCATGATGTCTCACCCAGTCACATTATCCTGACACCAGGTCGACCAGTCCTAACACTAACCTCTTAATGCTGAGCGCCAAGCGAGGCAGCTGTTCGTATCATTTTTTGAAGTCTTTGGTATGACTCGGCCGGGGATGGAACCCACAACCTCCCGCATCCGAGGCGGACGCTCTAACCACTAGGCCACCGGAGCGGTAACAAACTGGTAGTTGTGTGGCTTCAATTTCTGAAACCCAGTCTTATATCTTCTCTGAGTAACAGTAATTGGGGGCTTATAACTCACAGTAAAATGTCTTGCATGCTCATAAAGTAGCTGTTACTTTCTATTCAGATATCTTGCAACTGCAGTCAGAAATTGGCAAGTGGTTTCTATTATTCTGTGAAGAAACTAACTTACTTTTGAATCTCTCTCTCTCTCTCTCTCTCTCTCTCTCTCTCTCTCTCTCTCTCTGCTGAGTGATTAAGTCATTTAAATTATGGAATTTACCTCATCCATTGTTCCAAGGCACATATATTAGGGATAACAGGCCAAATTTAAAATTTCATCTCAGATTCATAAATGTAATAGTTTTGTGAAGGTCCAAGCATCAGAAAAAGCAAATTAGCAAATAAAATATAATCCTTTTTCACGGCTTTTTGCTCTTAGCAAGTGCAAACAACTTATTTTATTGCCGCCAAAAAGCAAATTCTCCAAAACGTGAGCATTTTGTTACAGTGTATATATTGAATACAGATTCAGCAATGGAGTGGGTTTTTTTTGGGACTAATTCTTGAAACTGTCACTAGGGAATATAATCTGACTGTTCTTGAGGCATTATTTACAAATGTATGTGGTATACAAAAGGAAACGTGTCTCGGCGAATCCAAAATTTACAGTTTTAATTCCTCAGAATTTGCAATTATGAGTGTGTAAGGGTGCAAATTTCTGTCAATCTATAAAGAGCACATTAATTTGGGCAGGTGAACGATTAATTAGATTTATGGAGACAGGTGCGTGTTCAAATCGCTATACTGCAAGGATTTTTAATGCTTGTGTCGCGAGAGTAAGTGATTCTTAATTAAGCCTTCGTTTATTTAACAGTCAGGCAGACTGGAAGGAAAGGGTTAACTTTGATCTTTGTATCGAAAATGTCAGAGTTGATATTTTCCAGTATCAGTTATTTGGAAATCTACAAGTCAGGCGGACCGCAATTTTGGCGCCTAGTTATAAAAGGCGGTAGATATGTTTAATCCGGATTGGCTACGCTAAATATGGGGCGTGGTTCCCACACGAAATTTCTTGGTTTTAATATGCTCCATCGCAAAAATTTAGTAATTTAGTCAGTCTACGTTTTTCTGCAAGAGAAAAATATAGGAGACTCCGAGTTTGAATTTAGAAGAAATTCTCTCGTAAAACAATTATCCAAGGGACCGGATGTCTGGAAAGTCGACGAACAATTTGGGCGGTAGAAGCGAGCAAAGCTTGAAAGCACAAGGTATTTGCGTCAATCTCATGTAAACCGTTGATACCAATATAACGATTTGCTTGGATTTATTTGCTTATATTTGCATGAATTTATTTGTTTAAATTCGTAGATCAATTTTCTTGATATGAGTACAACTGTGTTGAGTTCATCTATCTGAATCCGTACAATAGTCTTCTTTGTATAAGTTTGACGAATTGTTTGAAATGTGTCGTCTTGATTGTTATAGGAAAATAGGTATTCTAAGAGTTTCATGCCTTACCTTAGTTGATATGAGTTACGAGAATCTGTGTGAATTCACCAACCTTAGATGATTTCACGTATGATAAAGACTTGAGTGCGTATTGACTGAAATTAACGTTGTTAAGCCATGAAGTGAGATTTCATGCATGCTAAAGACTTGAATGTGTGTATTCGCTGGAAATAACGTAGTTAAGCCATGTAATGAATTTCATTCATTCATTTGTGTAATTGAGACGAGAACGGAACTGTTATGTCTCGTGTGATGTTAATGTGAGTCAAGTTGAAAAAGCCGTTAGGAAGTACATTAATCTTACGAAACTAGGTTTGTTTATGGTCTGCCATGTTTGGTTTGACCAGAGAGCCTTTGGTATCTGTTTGAATTCCGATAGGACGATATCTGACATAACGAGAGGGGAGTAATGATCTATTCCCAGTAGGATATCTGACAGGAGATTTAGGTTGCTTCTCTGTTTATTTTGAAAGGGGAAATAGCTCCACTGACGTATTCACGTACCTACTTATCCAAGTATCTACGTATCTACGTACTTACGTATCCACCTACCCACACAAAGTTCGAGGTCCGAAAGAGGCGAGACAGTAGAGAGTTTAGAGAAGAAAAGTGGAAAGGACCAAGAAGCACAGCCACAGTGAAGTTGGAATGAACCGGAAATAAGCAGGTTATGAAGTTGTACAAGGCAATGACTTCGATTGTCCACTCGATTCTATGATGAACCAATTCTATCATTTAAAACAGATCGGCTATTTATATAGGTATATTTGTGTTTGAAATTCGGTGACTGATTTATTTCAAAAAGAGGTGTATCTTCCTAATGTAATGCATTATCACAGTTGTTTATGTAATTGATTAAATTGTTGTCTTTCATGTACGGGGGCTCGCGTCATTCTGTTTTATATATCTGCTCAGATCTCTATTTATTCCACCTATAAGTTTCACACTTTATATTAATATTTACTCGATCTGGGCAACAATACCGAGGGTGATCACCCTCTAGATAACGATAACCCAATAAAGCGGACACCTTGTAAGAAGGTACAATCCGTCAGTTAAATCAATCAATCAATTCCACCCCCACCCCCCACAGAGTGCATGTCTAATCCAAAAGCCAAACTGTGTAAAAAGCTTGTCTTTATTCATGTTTCATTCACGTGAAAGTGAAAGACAAAAGGGATTGACAAATAAATCTATCTGAACAATGTAACAAGACAATCCAGGTATTTTTTCCTTATAATTGCCTACCTGTATGAACATTTTTGTTTTGGAATAATTCATATCATAATATTGGTTTTATGAATGCCGGTTTACATTAAATATTTATTTTTCTCTAATATTTCCTATGAAAATTTAAACGCTGCATGTACTTTTTATTTATTTATTTTGCTTTATTGCATAGTTGTATTGTGCTGATATTTTTTGTGTCATGACAATATTAACTTATATTTTAAATAGAATAAAATAATGATAAAATCACAGAAAATGAAGATGTTTTATGCCGGTGGTGGGAGGTGCTGGATGCTACAACAGCCTAAGCTGTGATTAGCCTTAAAAACTTTAAAAGTGTCTTAAAAGATTATGTGGCTGGGGTCTTACTCTTCTAACAGAAAACAATCACATCTGTGGAAGATACATGTAAAAATTTGTATTAATCTTTTCAACTACTACATTAATTTCATATCCAAATGTATCAAGCAAGTTTGGTACTGTATTGTAGCAGTAATAATAAAAACAAATTGAGCTGGTTACTGGTAGTGGTAGCAACGCAATTTATATTCATTATATTTTTATAATTGCTACCAAAGGAGTCTGATGTTTTATCAGTGAAGTACCTTGCAATCAATCATCTTATCTGTACTATAAATATCGATTCGTATATGGATGAATACAATTTTAAATAATAAAAAATGTAGTTTCCAGTTTTATATCTGTGGAAATAAAGCATCTCATAATTGTATGGAAATGTTCTTTATGTTAAGATATAGAAAATATATTTCATATTGTTAGAATTTATTTTCTTATATAATGAAATAAGTTCATATTTTTGTGGCATATAGCTTTGCTACAGTATATGCTTTGTATGTGATGTCCTTGTTTCAAGTCATTTGCCTCTTGCTATTGTATTGAAATTGGAGATTTAAAATGAAACTGGAGATATGAGATTCTTGTCACAGACAACTAGTGATAATACTTGCTGGCTATTGCATAATCATCCATGCCACACATATATAAGAATTCTGTATAATTTGAATATATAACTTACTTTTTGTTATATATATATATATATATATATATATATATATATATATATATATATATATATATATATATATATATAAAGTAAACTGCCTATGTAAACTGCAAGTTAACAGTTAAAATTAATTTCATAGGGATGAAAGAATAAATAGAATCTTCATCTCTGCAATGTACTCTCTCTCTCTCTCTCTCTCTCTCTCTCTCTCACTCTCTCTCTCTCTCGTGAATAAAGAAAGAGAAAGCATGTCCTTGATGTGCAATTATCTGAAATTTGCTCCAGTCCTATGAGGTCTTTACTTATACAAAAAAAGAATTTGCAATGCGCTCTAAAATAATAAGACATGCTCTAAATTGATAACATTGTGAATGAGAATATATAAACAAATCAGGACCTTAAACATTGCTTGTAAGCGGCTACCCTATTCTGCCACCGTGCGGTAGCGGTAAATTACACCCACAAAATATCCAAAAACAATGGGGTGGGAAGGGTCAGCGGAAATATAACATTGTGTAAATACATCTAATTGTATACAGTTTGATACATTTAATTTGTTTTGTGCTTCTTGCAGGTCAGCTATCTTTCGAATGTTAATACTCTGAGAAATCAGCTGACTGTAATGCGGTAATATAATTCAATGATATTGTAAATAAGACGTCCAAATATGCCGTAAAGTGGTATAACCTCTTGTTGCTAGGGTCAGGGGATCTGTCGTAGTGTAAGAAATTGACGTGTCACAGCGCCATCTGTTGTCATAATGAGGCATTATTTTATGCTAACTTCCGTGGTGCTAACTTGCAACGTGCTTGATGCTACATTATAATCATGAGTTTAGAAGGTGCAATCTGTGCAACTTGTGATATAGCAAGTTTATAAATAGAATATTAAAAGTTGTAATAACTGACATAGCAAACTAAAGAATCAATTCAGTAGTTGACAAATTGCAAAATATAATGACGCAGAAGGAAAGTAGATCTAAGCACTTGCAAGTAGCCATTTACAGCTTGCAACGATGAAGAACAGAAAATTCATGAGTAGAATTAGTAATGTAGCACTTGCAAGCAGCCATTTATAATAATGCAGAAGGAAAGTAGCACTTGCAAACTGCCACGTACAATTTGCATCAATGATGAATACAATATACATAGATATAATTATGAAAGTAGCACTTGCAAGCAACCTTTTACAATAATGCATCAAGGAAGATTAAAAAATACATGCATAGAATTATAGAATTATGGCGGTAATCCCCCTCCATACATCATAGCATAAACGGATGGACTGGCGAGTATCACGTGATAGCGGTTTGATATATATATATATATATATATATATGTCTTTGTCGTGTACACTGTTCTCTTTAGATCGTACGTACCGGGAACGCCATTATTCGGGTAGTCGGTTTTTATTTTGTATCTTATGCTACGTGAGTCCCAATTTGGCTGAGGTGAAATCTTTTTATTTTTAATCCTGAATGTAGTCGCCAACTTTAGGACTTTATTTTGCAGTACCTACATTATTAAACACATAAATAATGGTTTGGCATTCCTAAAGGCCTTTTCATGCAATAATTTCAACACACTCACGAATATTAAGTAAGTATAGTTACTTTATTTTTATAAATAGTTAATCATATAACGGTAAAGACAGTACACAATAACCAGTCAATTGTTCGAAGTTGAATAAGACAATCCAGTATTGTCAGGTACACTGTTGTCTTTATATCGCTCGTACCAGGTACTCTATTCTTTGATTTTAGGCAACTTTTCTCAGATGAATTTGAGAAGACAGGCCGGTAAGGAAATGCTCTTGTACCTTATGAAATAAAAGCAGTCCAACCTAACCCATCTAATGAAAAAAACGTAAATAAGATGATGCTCCGGCGCCTCCTACAACAAATGTTTATAATTTAGAGTATAAATCCTATGAAGGCGATTGAACATCTGGTTGTTATATTTGATATTGAAATGACGGTTTTTCATTTTCTTATTTATTTATTTGCCTGGATGAAGATTTTATTCACATTTGAACTGTGACTAGAGCTCTCAACGTTCAGAGTTATAAAAAAAACACCCTCCCCCCCCAAACCCAACAAAACAACACAAGTCTTACAATATTGACTGAACATTTTATCAGACGAGGCCTGTGTCTTTGTTCTCTCCGTAGACCTCATAATTCCGCGTAACTGGTTATTATACCTCCAGTCGCATAAGTATGCAGAGTAGTCACAATAGATAATAATATATTTTTATTTTATTCTTAAAATTTGATATGTGGTCTTTGACACCTCAAAAGATCACATTGCGGATACAAACGAACTGTCGAAACCATGCTGAATAAACTGCTAAAACTTGTGTGTTAACACGGGTACAATGACTAAGTTTACATTTTTTTATATGTGGGTATTGAGGCGAGTGGTTTTGTACACTGGTAGAATATTTATTCCGCTATATTTCGTTCCACGCTAATTTTTCCTATATGTAAGTCAGTAAATTTTCAGCTTAGTGTCATTAAATGTAGCTAAAGTGCCGCGTTTCACACGAAGTATTAAACAAATTAGGTGCTTTTAGCTACACTGAATGATGCTCAGCTCAAAATTGACTGAATGACTGACAGAATTTGCGATGCTGTGTGGAACGAACTTTAGCTGTTAAAGTAGTATATCTTGTAAACACATAAGTTATTTAGTGTTGTCGAAGATATGGTTCAAACTGGATATAGTACATTATTGTCGGTATATTCTGCACATACTGCATGTTTAGGCAGTATTGTTGTCATTAGTTATTTTGTACATTTTGTGTGTATCCTTGATATAAATTGTGTATAGCCAATAACAGTTATTTTACATGTGATTATTTTAATATTGATTTTGTTTGGCTAGCATCGTCTGAATAGTCTAATGCCACAAAACGTCACACTGTCTCGTCTACGCTTTTATGTGCATGTTTAATTATATAGTTTCAACTGCTTCTTTCTTTTCACTTTCATATTCAAGGTGACAAATATTTGAAAATTAGTGAACCCGCCTCGTCATCTTGTCGATCTCCAGTCTTGAAATCGTCGGTGAACCGAGGCGAGCATTGTCAGACCAGACAAAAACAAAACTAAACAAAACAAAACAAAACAACAACAAAAAAAAAACAAACAAAAAAGCCCCCAAAAATCAAACAATCACAATTTTGACATTTTATGGCTCTTGACTTCTCAAGGCCTAACTGTTAAAGAGATGTTATTTTAGTTTCTTTAAAAGGAAACGTCTCCACAT
Source organism: Megalonaias nervosa (assembly GCA_016617855.1). Lineage (NCBI taxonomy): Eukaryota > Metazoa > Mollusca > Bivalvia > Unionida > Unionidae > Megalonaias > Megalonaias nervosa. Next base: position 209,472 of record JAECUM010092895.1, on the reverse strand, counting down.
TTAAAATAACAAAGATAAGTGAAAAGATTGTCTGTAAACGCGGATACCGTTAAGAAACTGAGGGCTACGAAGCAAATTTTAAACCTTGCAGTAGGGTTTTAAATCTACCGTGTTCCTATGGTATCTGTGTGTACAAGTACTTCGTATGGTGTCTGTGTGTACAAGTACTTCGTTTGGTTCTGTGTGTAAAAGTACTTGGTTTGGTTCTGTGTGTAAAAGTACTTTATTTGGTTTTGTGTGTAAAAGTACTTGGTTTGGTTTTGTGTGTAAAAGTACCTGGTTTGGTTCTATGTGTAAAAGTACTTGGTTTGGTTTTGTGTGTAAGAGTACTTGGTTTCGTTTTGTGTGTAAAAGTACAGGTTCTGTGCGTAAAAGTATTTTGTTTAGTTTTGTGTGTTCAAGTACTTGGTTTGGTTTTGTGTGTAAAGTATTTGGTTTGATTCTGTGTGTAAACGTACTTGGTTTGGTTCTGTGTGTAAAAAGTACTTGGTTTGGTTTTGTGTGTACAAGTTCTTGGCTTAGTTCTGTATGTAAAAGTACTTGGTTTGGTTCTATGTGTAAAATTACTTCGCTTGATACTGTGTTTAAGAGTACTCGGTTTGGTTTTGTGTGTAAAAGTACTTGGTTTGGTTCTGTGTGTAAAATTACTTCGTTTGATTCTATGTGCAAGAGTACATGGTTTAGTTTTGTATGAAAAAAGTACTTGGTTTGGTCTTGTGTGTACAAGTACTTTGTCTGGTTCTGTGTGTAAAAGTATTTGGTTTGGTTCTGTGTGTAAAAGTACTTGTCTTTGTTTTGTTTGGTAGTTTTAAGGCACATAAAAAAAAATAAGTTATTTACTTCCAATGTTGGTGAATTTCCCTCTGGTGAATCGAAGTGCAATTTTCTTCTCGGTTTAAAACTTTTGGACTTTTAAGATTATTAATTTTTATGTTCCGTCGCCAGGAGTCATAAGGTTTAATAAATACCGTGTATATCGCTTATAAGTCGTGTGTGTGTGTGTGTGTGTGTGATTTTTAACGTAGCTGTACAAATATTTCAGTCATATCGCTACGATGTCTACACTGTGGTAGTTCATAGTGCTGTCTAGCACTGGGCCATGATGCCGCAGACATGTAGCATCATGTCCCACCCAGTCACATTATCCTGACACCAGGACCGACCAGTTCTAAAACAAACCTCTTAATGCCAAGCTCCGAGCGAGACAGCTGTAAATACCAGTTTTATAAGTCTTTCGTAATGACTCGGCCGGGTTTCGAATCCGCGACCTCCCGCATCCGAGACGGACGCTCTAACCACTAGGCCACAGGAGGGGTCGCTTATAAGTCGAGCCAAACTACAAACAACAAAAATCCTGATGTGCTGTAGCATACTGCGCCAGCATATTAGGGTCATTGTTGTTTGTTCTACTGATTACTCCTAACAAACTACAGAGACCTAGATCTGCCGGCGCATTAAGTGACGGCAGATCTAGGTCTTTGCAGTTTGCATTTGGACTCTTCTTATAAGCGAGTATATACGGTTCATTATAAATATGTACTTAAGTCACGGTCGGCATCTGCACTGCAACAAAACAGAAAACACGTAACAGAGAACACATTGTCAAACTGAAAATAAACAAGTAGTTATTGGGTTAAATCTGTATGATGTATTTCGTAACAAGAATAAAAGAGCTTGCTTCAGTTAAATAGCTTTTGATCTTCAACATTAATGATGCCGGACAAGACAGAAGTGCACCGCACAGTTGATACAAGTAAAGTATTTTAGCTAAACTGATTAATAGGAAATTGCTTTGGAATTCTAATTTCATTACCTCCTTATCTCTAAGAGTCCGGAATATATCAATTGCCCACAGATAAACAAAAACATATGATATGACCCAAAGAGGTTTGTGTTCAGCTTTTGTAAAATGGCAGGGCATTAAACCGCCGCCATGGACCACTTGAGGAGGGGAAGTTTAGAGTGGTTGTGCCGACTTCCATATTTAACAAGTGACAATTAAAGTCGGGCCAGACGGTACATAATCCTGGCTATGTTTCGAAATAATACACCTTATTGTGTTAACGGAGAGAGAGAGAGAGAGAGAGAGAGAGAGAGAGAGAGAGAGAGAGTCTTAGTGTCCTTGTGATAACAACAAAAAAAATCTTGTTGATCGAAGAAATCAAACATGGCGATGGTTGTTCGATCACACCTGTTGTTTGTTAGTATTTATAAACAAATAAATAAATAAGGAAACAAAAAGGTTGGATTTCGTCGTACAAATACGATATACTAATGAGCAGTTTGTTTCGATAGCTTTCATATAGAGTCACAGGCTAGAAGTTTCCCCCCTTTAATTCGTTGGTATTAAAAACCATGTACCAGTCCGTTTTAACGCATCTTCTCGTAACTTTACGAGAGCAGAATGGAGATAGGAAGGACGTACAGTCGGAATACATCCTATGGATTGTAGAGAAGGGAAGGGCATATCATCGGAATACATCTTGTTGACTGTCATCTGATGAAAACTGTATCTGAATAATTAATTATGTGTCAATTAGGGAAGGGTCATTTTTAACAAGAGAAATGTCATTTCTTACATGCGTATAATTATATAATTTCAACATCGTGTTAAAGCAGAAAATGTAAAATGTAAAAAACTGAAAAGATGGCTATAAATGTTCCTTATTAACTGCGCTAAAAATATACGTCAATGTAGGTCAGAGAGGAGCACACATCCCCACTCCAGACATAATTGTTCCCCCTTTTATTCTAGTATTTTGGGGATAGGGGTGGGCTGATATGCAAAATACCGTTTTTCTGTGTTTTGTCAACTCTTCCATTGAGAACCAGCAACAACTATTCGTGAAGATGAAATTTATCTAGGGAAGAATGTTCTATTCGTGAAGATGAAATCTAAGAAAGAATTTTCTATTCGTGAGGATGAAAAGAATTTATCGAAACGGAGACATGAATACTTAAAGTACGCCAACTTTTCAGTTAGGACAGACAATTTAAGCGTTGTTAACAACCATGCGACACAGATTACCTTGATTACACGCTTACCTACATATCCAGTATCTCCGTAAATCTGGACACTTCATACTCACCTTTTTGCTGCCAGAATACATGTATTTCCGCCTTCATACCCGATGCTTGCACATGTTCAATGGTAGCGGACTGAAAAAAACTAATGTGGTGATTAAGAAGATAGATATAGATTCGTGTTTGTTTACTTTACCGTAAATGTTGCCTTTGATGAAGTGGCAGTAGCTTTTGCAGCACGAGTAGAACTGACCGATGACTAAAGTGTGGAGCCAGACTCCGTGACACATGTTGATACCAAAGTCTTAATTGCATTTCGGATTATGAAAGTGTCATGGCCGGAAAATCTGATCATTAAATCCCCAGTCAGATAGCTCCTGACACTAATAATGATTTAACTTGACGGTCTCAAGTTTTACTTGTGATATATGGGCACCGACAAGTTCTACGGTGATCAGGTGGTCAATTGTTTTTTGTTTTTTTTTTTCTTTCTTAAAAACACATTTGCCGTTGTAGAGACTGTGTTCGCGAAAAACTGAAATTAAATAAGGAGATAACAACAACATTAAATGAACCATTTCATTTAACACTTTTATATAATATTTGTCATATGAACTCAAATTTCGCATACTCTCTGATGTATATTTTTCCAGGTTGTTTTGGCGGGAACACGCGATTCTCCAAACAGTCATGATCATTTGTGCGGGGGCCCCCTGGATTTACGTGCGGGTCCCACCTGTGAGCACAGCACTTAGAAATAAACCTTTAAACAAGTTTTATATGATATTGAACATAACATTTTCTTCCATTGCTTTAAAATTACTTTCTCTTTAGATATATTTGAAAAATTACAAACACGCGGGGCCCCTGTGAGTGCGGGTCACGATTGGGCCAAATTGGTCCAATCGGCCAAAGGGTGGCCCTACAAATAGTGTCCCTTTATTTCATTCTTCCAGCAGGAAATCTGACAATGCTCGAAGATCTCTTGAACTTTTTGTTCAAATCTATGGAAATAATACGTAAATGTGAAACATGTCTAGGCATGATCAAGTGGATCCCTAACCACAATATGGGAAACGTTATTTATGACGCACTTATTAGAACACTACGAGATTCAGTCGAATCGTCGCTGCAGCTGTAAGCATGATTGTTTCTGATCAGCATCACTGACCTAAGCTAAACCATCGATAAATGTGGTCGCCAAAAAAGGTCGGTTCGATTGTCGGCTGTACTCGCTATATAATACGATACAAACTGCAAAAATGCACAGACCCAGATATGCCGTCGCATAAAACGCCATCAAATCTGCGTCTGTGTAGCTTGTAAGGAGTTATCAGTAGAATAAATAACAAAGACCCTGATCTACTGGCCCATTATGGTACAGCAGATCAGGATAGTTTGTAGTTTGACTCGACTTATAAGCGAGTACGACATTTAATCTATTTGAATCTCGCACGTTGGTCTCGTTCATTCCAGTTTCATGCGCCCCTCCCCCCCCCCATTTTTTTCGCTCCCACAGTACAGCTGAACAGTTGGATTAGATACAGAAACCCAAGGTCAATTAAGGTCGTCCAGCGCTTCAGTTTATTTATCTTTTGATTCGGCAAGCGATGCCAGTGGAGGACAAAGTGTGGGTTAGAAATAAACGCACCCTTAGCCTCGGCTGCAATAGATGGTCTTCTCGTCTTTATCTCTTTTCCATCATTGTAGTTTGTCATCGTCGTCATCACCATCATCGTCATCATCGCCAACAGCCTCTTTTTCTTTCCGTTCATCATGGTCAATTTAACGTGTCTTATTTGCAGTTTCAGTTGTGTTTTGTTTGCGCATGCTTTTGTGTGCTACTTCTGTTGCTATGCGGTAAACAAATCTGACCCAAACCGAAGATTCACATAGGACTGTGTTGTCATCGCGTAGCACAAGGGTGTGATGTCCGTAAGCAGGATAAATCTGAGTGTTTCTTTGACCAAATAAATATCTAATGAAATGATTACCTGTATTTAGACAGACTCGGTAATCCCCCTGGAGTATCATTCACAGGTGCTTCCATTCGGATATTATACTGGCTATCGCGCGTCCGATTTATTGACACGAGTAAAAGTCGTTTTCATTTCTCGGATGCATCAGGTTACAAGTCGGTTTAATAATAAGCGGTGTACCTAAGCTCGTCTAGATTTACATACTAAATCGGAGATAAAATAGCGGAGAGAGAGAGAGAGAGAGGTGTGTGAAAAAGAAAATGCCATACAGGCCCGACAAAGGGGGGGGGGTAACCGGGGATAAGGGGATAAATCCCGTGCCCGTGCCCGTAAGGGGGCCCTGGCCGAACAACATTTTAATTTTATAAAAGAAAAATTTTGCTTGAACAAGAACTTGGAGAGGCCCGTGTGTTTATTACCCCAGGGCCCGCGATTGCTCTCTACGGACCTGATACCACGTAGAAATAAACCATGATCATGATAGGGGTGATTATTATTATTATTACTGTTTACGTGTTCTGTCCTGAAATTTATTTTTTTCCCCCAAGGACACAAACACAAAAAAATACTACATCGTGCCATTATGTAAGCACAAAACTTCATGACGCATTCTCATGCATATGAAACACTTCCCGAAGTAAATGTGAATTAATGTGAAGGGTATGAAATGAGAAATTCTATTTCTAAACTTGTAACTAAGTTTTCTGCTGCGGCGCTCGGCTTCAAGAAAAAATTTTCAGTGGCCATTGGTGTCAAAAAGGTTGGACAGCACTTAGATGAATAACTAGGTCACGCCAAGCAGTGCAGCGTAGTTGTGCTGCTAGCTTGCATCAAAGCTAGTTTGTTTCAATATGTCCCTTCTAGACTCTCGGTATTTATTATTTTATTTGTTTTCTGATCTTGTCGGTATTTCTTGTTATTTTGTTTGTATTCTTGACTTATCGGTATTTCTTGTTATTTTATGTTTTCTTTTGTTTAGACCCTTTCGTTATTCGGAATAGTTTCGCTTCTGTGTGTCAACATGTAAATAGGCATTGTTCTGCCTATGTCACTCATATGTGTGTGTGTGTGTGTGTGTGTGTGTGTGTGTGTGTGTTCTGTACTGTCTGAAGAACAAAACATTGTTTTAGGTAGAAATGTATGGGAATGTCCCCCTCGCCGTTTTCCAATATCTTGTGACCTAATTATTGCTAATAGTGGCTTGCTCTCCCACTTTGCCCTGAGGACACTAAAGCATCATTGTCGTTTTTTATTATCCACTCTCTTTGATTGTAGTCTGGGTAACGTTATTGTACTCTGCTAGTTCTGGAAGACGAGTTTGGCTAACATTGTACTCTTGCTGACTCTGGAACACGAGTCTGGATAACAGTATTGTACTCCGATGACTCGGGGATAGTTTCCATATTGTCGATAATTTAATTACGTGTATGCTTCACGTATACTGGGACAGTTGCTTTGCTTTTTGTTTTGTTTTAACAGTATTTTTAAGACATCACTGGCTGTATCATATAGAGACAACCGACCCGGGCTGGCCTGGGCCGGTATTGAATCCGGGACACTGACATTACGAATCCGACACTCTACAAACTGAGAGACAGTTGTTGTTGTTGCTGGGTTTAACGCCATTTTTCAGCACAAGATAGGCTATACATGTCGGCCAGTATAAATGGTGGAGGAAGAACCAGGGAAAACCCCAGAAAGAACCAGAACCCACGAAAAGCTGCTTGGTGTGACATAGTCATTTACGTAGAAAACGTAGATAACTAAATCAGGCCAATAGAAAACGTAGACAAGTAAGTTAGGTCAATAGAAAACGTAGATAACTGTCATATATATATATAGGCTAGTTAGATACTAGTTTTGCACTGTTCGTCGTCAGTTTATTGCATTTATCTCAATCAATCCCTGACACACGTGATCCCTTGCTGGATCCAGTGCGCTGGAAAGGGCTGTTATTCGCCATATGATTTGTATTCTTTATATATATATATATATATATATATATATATATATATATATATATATATATATATACCTCAATGATCGATCAGAACGACGATAAAAAAGATTTTATGTCAATACTAAGCGTAGTCGGAAATGACACCGTGAAGGTTCTCCAAGGACATATACATGACATGTTGCCTGCAGTTGTTTTCATTCATATATGAAAGGTTTTGTTTGGTATATCTACGATTCAAGTTTTGATTTTATGGAAAAAAGTTATGACCATGTGAAGAGGGTGTTGATAAGCTTTGTATGTATGTATGTTTCGTACGTACGTACGTACGTATATATGATCTAGTCAGCAGAAGTAGTTGTTGTAGTAGTGGTGGTAGAAAGATCAGCATTTTATCTAAAGAGGAAGAAAGGAAAAGTTACGCACAGAAAGAGGTTTCTTTTTTTGTTGAAGATGTTGCTGCTCATTATGGCGAAAATCACTCTTATCATAAGAAAGTTACAAGGAGGATTAAACGAGCATGTCATATTTGACAACGATATTATCGTTTCCTTACAGTCAGTGTTCATAAAAATATCTCACAAAAGTCTGCAGTAATACCTTTCGAAAAGCCTCGAGTGAAAGTTAGGAATATATCCGAATGTTTAGAATTTCAAGCAGCAGGTCCCTAATGCTTCTACATTTTGATAATGTTAAGACTTAAAAAAAAACGGCTGCCAAAAATTGCGTGAGCTCTGGAAACGGAAGCTATCACACGCACGCACGCATAATATATATATATATATATATATATATATATATATATATATATATATATATATATATATATATATATATATTCTGTCATATATATATATATATATATATACAATTCTGTCAGGCATTTCTGCGTACCTAAGGTTTCCGTCTCCAATATTGATGCAAAAAGCATACCGAATTCGACCGATTGACGAAAATAAAATACTGCAGTGCTTCCCATTTAAAAAGAGGTAATTGTCACCAGAAATTCTGTTCAAAACGATATTAATTTTGGACACACGGAAACCACCCAAGTTTTTTCATGACTCGTCGTACGTCGGCCTATTCTGCGCACAGCTTTGTAAAGATGTAATGTTTATCCATCCGGCTGTAGAAATGAAATACATTTCTTTGGACTGTTCCTGTCAGCAGTTAAGTCGAGTAATTAGGTTAGGTTTATAGCTAGTTTTGAAAAATTCATTGTAAAATTGCCTATAAATTGCAATAGGTATTAAGCAAACTAAACCGATCTTGTAAAAAAATTAGTTAAGTTCAACATTTTATAAAAAAATAAGCTATTATGTGGAAGAGAAACAACAATGAATAGGATGTAATATGTATACAACGTCTTGTTTATGCGGTAAACGTAGTAAAGAATTTAGAAACAGACTTTACGCGGGGAATTTCTTGAGAATATCGTTCTAGGCCAAGTTGACACGTTGGGTAGCAGACGGTTTTGTACGTGTGGGATAACTTCTTGTATAATTGGAAATTTGGATTAAGATGCATAATGTTTTTTTTAGGCATACATTTCCATCTTTTAAATAATGTATTTATTTGTACGATTCTAAAAGATACATAGTAAATAGGATTTTCAGGGTTACAGGTTCAAGAAGTCGTGGAGTTCATGTTGACATTTAGAAATCACATTTTCATATGCATTTCAAGTCGAAATGTGGGATATTTTTGTACACTTTATAAATATCACTTTTCTTATTTAAAATACGATCGTTCTTTTTCTTGATACAAATTGGATTTTTAACCCAAAATAACACCTGATCCAATGTTTACAGAAATGACGTATCGTTGCGCAGAATTACCCGACAACATGGTTGTGTGTGTGTGTGTGTGTATATATATATATATATATATATATATATATATATATATATATATATCTTGTGTTCCAAATAATTTCTAGTACCCCATGCATGTGGTGGGACATATAATGTTACATTTGCTAGTCCGTTCATTCGTCACACCATAATGTTACATGTGCCAGTCCGTCCATTCGTCACACCATGGTTCAGTATTTCCTTTAAATTAGAAAATTCCTATATTGCAAAAAGTGATGACAGGACATCGGTGTTCTGTGAACACATTTCTGGTAAATTCTTACATTCATATATTGCAGACTGCTATGTGATTTTTGTTTATAAAAAGGGTGAAAATTAACTTGTAAGGTGGCAATGTAAGTTTTGATAGATATTAGAATGAATACATTACACGGCAGTTTTCCTTATAATAATAAGACCGTGTATTCAAGATTTGATTTGTCTATTTTGTCTGCAAAATTATGGCCATTTCCCACCTGGTGGAAATATTTATTAAATGAGATTTATTGAGTAAAGTTTAAAATTGGAATTGATATTTGGGTAATAGTTTTGTTTGAAGATACATTAGTTTATAAAAGTTTTTTGAGAGCTCTGTATTGGGAGCAGCATGTGGTCCTTTGTAAGTTTTGAACAAAATTATAAGAAATTACTTACTGTAATTGCTTTACATATTCTCTCACTTAAAGCCGGCTTTTTAGGCAAATTTGTTCATTACTTATTGAATATTTTTATATCCCTCCCCTTCTCTCATATAAAGACGATACATTTGTTTAGTAAAACGATTACAACTGAAATGTTAAAATAACCTTTTAACTAGCCATTCAGGCTTCGTCAATCAACCGAATCGAGAATGATTTCAACCGAAAATCTCTTTACTTTTATGATCTATACCGATTCATGTGTCTGTGATTCCGTCTCGTGATTTTTCTACCTGAAGTCTTGTAGGAGGAGCTTATTTCAATATTCTCCAATTATCTTTCAGAGATGAATGAACCTCGATTGTCAATCTCGACGAGCGAGACGAATTATGACCACACCTCCATAAAGAATAACGGTCTCGAGATCCCCATTTAGCGGTACATTCAATTGAGGATATAAGCGAATGGAATAACTTGAAACTTCCGTCGTAAAGTCAACAACGTAAAGTGATCTGTAATCTAAGTCCCACAGGCTTTCTGGAGAGTGCAGTGGATAGTGTGTACACTGTTAGAGAGGGCAGTTACTAGTATTTGTGTATCGAAGTGTAACTTGATGAAATTTTACAGTGGAAGGATTAAGAACGCGGTTATATATGTTACACTAAAAATTAGGATATCTTTAACTGTGTTTAAATTTTGCGTGGATTTATCTGGATGTGAATGCAAGAAGTTGTAAACGGAAAAACAATATAGGTGATGTTCTTGAGATCCCATGACATAGCATTTACCGATGGTGTGTGTGTGTATGTGTGTGTGTGTGTGTCATCAAGCGGCGTTAGTCTTTTGTTTTTATTAAAGCAGTGCTCTTCAAACATATTACCATAAATTGGATTAATATTTATGAATTGTGTGAAAATCTGAAAGGAATACGTACCTCATTCCAAAAGGGATTACTGTGTCATGACACCATGTGGTTGCTGAAGTCAGGAACCCCCTTTAAAAGGGGCCACGGATACTGGACCTTTATGGTGTTTCTTCAGAGTCTGATCGGCCGAGGCTTTGTGTCAGGTAAGTCCTAAATTTATTTTTGTTTACAAACCATAAACAAGTTTTGAATTAAAAAAAAGGTCATTTTTAAATATATGACCAATAATTGTTGGTAAATGTAGTCAGCATATGGTTTTAACAAGGTTACACTTGGTAGGTGCGTGGACAGACGTAACATTTATATACTGAACTAATATTGACATTTTAGGAGATAATATAGACCGAGTTCCCTCTGACCCTTACCACTCCATTTATGATGTTTGGACAAAATATTTAAAGATCAGAAATGCGGTAAGAGTCTGAGGAAACTCGGACTAGAGAGAATATTGCATAAACATTTGAGTTTTGAAATTAAACTATTAATTGGAACTACTTCAGATTGAGAAATAACAGAGTCCCCTTCATTAATCGTTCATATCTTATTACATATAATAAACTGTAACAGCCCTCCCCTCCCCTTTGTGTCTTGGTCAAGGGTTGATATACAAACCATGTTCCAGATGATGCTTATCATTTAACTTAATGCCAGTGTAATAAGTTTTGGAAAATTATTGTATCATTCATTCATCATGCATAGAAGTAATTGAATTGATAGCACAATTAAAGCACAATGTACACACACACACATATCGTATGTTTTTATGTTTACTTATGTTCCATTGCCAGATGTCTTTTATTGATGCATAAGGCAATACAATTGCTATTGTTGCTGCTGTTGCTATTATTATTATTATTTGTCCAGTCCATTGTGTATATCCGGTAAGGAGTTTGAAATGCAGTATGCAGCATGGTGTTTTCAGTATCATGCGACAGTCCTTGAGCTATTGTCACACCGTTAAGAGTAACCAATTAAAAAATCGTTTGCTACTTGTTTTAAACAACGACTTTCTTTGTGTCAAGCTTATATAAATCACGCGATTTTATATACGAAAGCTAAACATTTGTATACATAAATTATATTTCATTGTAAATATTATAGAGCGAATGTAAATTCTCTTGTAACTTTTTGAGGAACTGTATAATACAATTTAAATTTCTTTCATTCATATATATATATATATATATATATATATATATATATATATATATATATATATATTGTATCGGTACTGTCACTTGAAGTTAAATTCAGTTAAGTGTATGACCCAAATTTTACCTGACAAAATTGAACACCTGGTGCAGTGATAAATTTTACTTGATCCTAACAGTGGAGAAATTTTTGATTGCTCGGTTATTTTGTCAACTCGTCGAGTTTGGCTCTTACGTTGCATAACTTGAAAAGAGGATTAGACAGTAGTCTGTAAGAATAAACGTGGGTGACTTTGATTCCGGAGTAGGATCCATTTTCATTTATAGACCGTTCCGTATCAGAAGGAGGTTCTTGTTTGATATTGATATAATGTGCATACAACGAACCTCCTCCCTCACCCTCTCTTTCATTCTCTGTCTCTGAAGCCGATGAAAAACTTATTTTTCGTAAAATAAATCTTTCCAACACGTATATTAATGACCATGTAGTCTTTCAAACTGTTACACTGTATCTTTTTGATGCCCAATAAATCACAAAGAAGTATTCCTGCAAACGATTAGCCGAAATACATTACCACACTATGAGGAACATTCATTATCGATTGAATAGCTAACAGACATTGGGAGTAGTTTCGGGGATAAGTGATAAAATGACGTTTGGTCTCCAAGTTTGTTTAGCGTTTGTTGGTGATGGCTATTTGAGTGATAACAAAACATTTAAATGCTGAAAAGATACTTAACCAGTCTGTCTTTGCAAATGGACATTGGTGAAAGGCATTGATCAGCGTCGATCGCTCAATGCCCATTTGAGTTACATCACATAAAACTGTTGTGCATATCGCATAAGCAAAACGGAATGCACCTTTTCCAGCTTGCTGTTTCTTTTACTTGAAACGTTGTTAATGTCGTGGCTATCATTATAAAAGAGCTGAACACAGGTTACTTCATATGTATAGTTGCAGAATTGTTAGCATATCAGAATCGCAATTAATAATTATTTAAAGTAATATTTCTCTCTATTTAATGAGTATATCAGGGACCCTGTGAATGCATCTATGTTTTCTATACTATAGTGAAAATCAAAAGTCCTTTGTAGGAACTTATTTATAGTCATAAAATATGTTTGTTGCTCAATGTTCAATCGATGGAGTGGAAGCGCTTTCTAAGTTTACAAAAAATATTGTCTTAAACTTTCTTATAATACAGTTTTTTTCCTTCAGATTTTAAACGGTAGTTAACATCCTGTATTCATCAAAATTCCATGTACTTAAGCTATGCATAGATTTTAAGGTATATATTGATTAAATGAAGAAAATACTTGACCCAGAAATCACCTGCAACAATTTGTATTAATATTTTTATGTACATAATAAAAATTCTTGAAAGTTCATATGCTTGAAATAGACATATTTACTGTCAAAGAAAAGGATTAAATACATCCAGGAAGATCATAAGTTAAACATAGAATCTAAAAACAAAATGAAGTAAGGGTTAAAAATAATGGAGTTTAAAATTCCTGGTTATTCTTGGTTTAATGGTCAGTTTTAGAGACAAATATTCCCAGAACTTTACAAATAAACAAAAACAGAAGGTACTTTGGATAGTCGGACAGTTCATTCAGTATATTGAAATTGTGTACAGGAAGCACACAAACATACAAACAGATCCAGAAACAGAATTAGTAAACGTGTACAGGAGCATACAGGCATACAGACAGAATCCAGAAACAAAATTAGTAAATGTGTCCAGGAGCATACAGACAGACAAACAGATACAGATTGATTTTTAACATTATTTAAAAATAAATTGCAACCCAGACTTGTCATGTTCATGTTGTCTTTCAAGTTTTAATTTTGGTATTCTGAAAAGAAAATGGCTGTATATACTTGCTTATAAATTGAGTCAAACTGCAAACAACAAAGACCTGATCTGCTATCGTATAATGTGCGTGCAGATCAGGGGCTATGTTGTTGATTTTACTGACTACTCCTAACAAACTGCAGAGACCCTGATCTGCCAGGCATTATATGACAGCAGATCTGGGTCTGTGCAGTTTACAGTTGAACTCATAAGTAATTACATATGGTATGGTAGAATTTGTCTTCTTTATTTTTTTGAGTAGAAGTTATCTCCCTCCTATCAATATCTGCACAAAAAACAGCATATCAAATTATTCTCCCAACTCAGTCGCTGTATAAAAATGAAGAGACACTGGCATAGCCGATGACTGAAGATATCACATTTGCTGCATTTTCAAAAAAGTTCTAAAGAATTTATTGTAATCCAAGTGTGACCTTGGCTCAGGAAGTCATTACTTTTCTGGGTGGTTCACGTTTTTTTTCTTTCCCTTCTCTGCTTCTTTTGCTTGTTTTGTCTCTTGGTGTTGTAATACACTGTGACCACCAAGTGCATGATAGAAAAACTACATGCATCTTGACCACACGGTTCAGTTACTAGTCCACATGATTCAGTTACATATGTGAGTTGTCTCTTGTAGCACCAGGCCTGATAAATCCATAGTGACATATTATTGACTTGAAAAAAAATCCATCTCCTTGTGGTGGTGTTGGGCAGTTTTTCTTGGTTTCAAAGCAGTATTGGTTTATTTGTGATACAAGTGCTCCGCATTGTATGAAATCCTACAGCAGCTTTATAATAGATTTAGCTTTCTACACTACTTCCAAGGACAGAATTCAAGCTTTGGGAAATAAAGGACCCAAATCGATACAGTTTGAGGGAGGCAATTCATCTGCTATCAGAGAGGAGAGAACATTTGATTTTTGCATTTGGATTTGTACGAGATGCATTGTCTGTCTTATACCATGAACTATTTCATCTCTCATGAGAGTAATGTAATGAATAAAGAGATAAAAAAATTTTATTTGGTAACATCCATTGAAAAATTCCTATGTTATAAATTGTGGGCAGTATAGAGCTTTTGTTTTAATTCAGACTAAAAAAAATATGTGTGTTTCCTATTGCACTTGTTTTTAAATTTGGGTAGGCAGGCTTATTAAACATTTTTTGGTGGTTTTTATTTTTAAACCATTCTGGAAAAAAGTGCTTGGGTCAGCAATAAGAAATAGAAAATGTGCATTTTGTCTCCACAATTTCTGTATTGCAGTGTCAAAAGCAAATCAACAGTGTGAAGAAAAAAAATACATATTTTTTTCAATACACATTCAACTGGAACATCAGTTTTTGATTTTCAGTTTCATAAAGGAGATTATTTATAGTGACTTTAATACAACAGATTATAATTATGGATGTAAATAAAATAATATCAGTGTTCAGTTAATAATGGTTTTAAGCAAAATTGTGAACTGGACATAAATATACAGGTATATTTTCCTTATGAATTTATCTTTAATGCTGATGCTGTGTCCTCTTTTGATTGTTCACAATTTTTTTTTGTTTAAGGATGTTGTTAGTCTTTGGTACTTTGTGGCTGCACACATTGTTAAATTCATGTTGTTACACACAACCAGTTATTACATGATCTTTATTTATTCCTGACTCTCAAAAGTGCGGTATATTTTGAAGTTATACATGAAACATTAATGTCGAATGCAAGGTATATTTAAGTCAAAAAACTAACAACGATATGGCATAGAATTTTTAACAGTTGACAGTCTTTTTCTGCACTGCAAATAGTTCTAAAACTGGTGGAGATCCTTTTATAGAATTTGCATTTAAAATATTTAGATTTAAGCAGTTTTTTGAAAATAAAAAACTTCATCTTTCTTTCCTTCTGTAGAAGATATACATGATTATTAATTAATTAATAATTTAAGTATTAATTAATAATTTAAGTATTAATTAATAATTAAAGTATTAATTAATTAATAATTTAAGCATAATGAATAACTGGATTACAGTTAGAAAACTGCCCAAATGTATTGAGCAATCTTCAAGCTTACTCTAGATATATACAAAAGTGTCACAGTGGCTCAGTTGATGGAGCATCAGACTTGCAATTCAAGGGTTATGGGTTTGATTCCCACCTAGGTTAACCTGAGTTGGTTGTCTTGGTGTGTTCTTGGGAAAGGCAGTTAGCTCTCATTTCTTTGACATAGTCGATAATTTGCTAAAAGTGCCATTAAAACCTGACAGTGTTTTTATTAATTTTACATTGAGAGATACCGATGTATTACTGAAACATCCTTAACTGAATAGTTCATCAGATCAGATGGAATTGTAACAAGCCCGACCGAAGAGCATTTTGAGTACATTTTGGACAGGTTACAAGTCCTGGGGGCAGTTTTATAATATATGAATGTGTGAATAATTAATAGTATAGAGATGTATAGAGTGACCTGGTCACTTGAATTTGACCTGTGTCCATTGATAGAGTTGTATGTTATTATTTTTATTGCAGATAACACAGAAAAAATATGTACTCTTATAACATTTCAGTTGTATACTTTTTATTTTATATCAGGTGTCATTAATTTACTAATGGTGTTTGTAGTGTAGGTGTCATTAATTTACCAAGGGTGTTTTCAGTGTAGGTGGCATTAATGTTCTAAGGGTGTTTTCATGTAGGTGTCGTTAGTGTACTAGGGGTGTTTTCAGCGTAGGTGTTGTTAATGTATTAAGAGCGTTTTCAGCGTGCATGTAATTAATGTACCAGGGGTGTTTGCAGTGTACATGTAATTAATGTACTGGGGGTTTTTGCAGTGGAAAGTCTTGTTTTTGATTTAGAATTCTGTAATAGCTGAAAATTTACTTGGTTCATGGCACTTGAGGGGATTTGTTAGTTTCTTGATGTACCATCAGAGTTATATAATGACAGTATGGCAGTGACAGTAGTGTGTCAAATTAGGCAAATGTAAATAGGTAGGCATTTAACAGTTTATTATTTTCTAGGTGTGGACATTCATACAGGGTACTTATCCTAAAAACTATGTAAAAGAGGATTCCAATAGAATTCAGCAAATTTATTGGCTTTTGTGAATTGTATTGGGTTTGGAGGGTTGATGGAGTTAGTTGCTAGACAAGTCGTAAGCCACTTGAAATCAGTTTGTACCCTATATAATTTTTCCTGTAAGCATGTTTAGCCATGCCACTCATAAAGTATCACCTCCATGCTGAAAATTCAGATTGAAGTTCATTGTGGGATTTTCGATAATTGAAGTTAAGACATGCATTCCCCAAAATTTGACAGTCTGGTGCATAGAAAACTGCAGAACAAATTTTAAAAAGTTGATGGTAACCAGATTTACTGAAATGGGAATTTTTCTGGTCCTGTTTTAAGGCCAAAAACTGCCAAATTTTCCAAGAAAATGACTAAAATGACTGCAGCAAGGGATCGAAATTGTTAAGGTAACAATTAGGCTGTTGTATTTGTCCTTGACAGTTTTTTGTAACTTGGGTAAAAAGATTTAGCATTTCACGTTTATATTTTGTAAGCATTAAAATTCTCATTTCCATTGACCACAAGCCCTGTTTTGAAACTGGTAGAAAAATCCCAGTGGAAGCATGGATCCTAACTACAGAGAACTCTAGATGTTTGAACTCTTTCAGTTGCCTCTGGACATTTGTGTATATTTTGCTGCTTTGATTGATTATTTTTTATGTATATTTTTTAAGGTCATGGATTGGTAATAATTAAAATATTAAGTAGTAAATACAAGTTGCCTTATTTGACATTTTTAATTAATGTGATTTGATTGCTTTAAACTATAGCCTGCTTGCCATAGTAACAGATATATGCTTGTGATCAACATTGTGGATTAATTCAGTCTAGTTCTGGAAAATAGTCACACTGGGAATGTCTTTAGTCATGGAAACTGTACATCAGAACAGGATAATGCCAAACATGGAAATGTCAGTTGCAGAAAACAGATTGGCTAGACATGCACAATTGCCTCTTTTTCTTATAAAAAATTAATACATGGCAGGCAATTCAGTAATAATGATTAAGGGATAATGTTCATTCACCCATTGTTTATTTATCTAATTGATCCACATAAAGAAATTTACAGCTTGTAAAGACATCGCTGGTAGTTTTGGTTTTGGTTTGATGTTTTACAGCACAGCAACACAAATAGGTTATTTAGTGCCAAGGTGACTGGAATAAAATGCCTTGCCCAAGTATACGCCAAAGTATCTACTTTTTGGGTTTGTCCAGTGGTAGGATTCAAACATGCCCCCTCTAAGCATAATTAACAAGTCAATTCTAATGACTTGAAGGGGAGTACATGATGGGCAGTGGTTGGTTTTTGGTTCGATTTATTAACAGTTTTAATGATTTATTGTCTAATCACTGCAGAAATGGGAGGAAAGTATCATTCCCCCCCAGCCATGGAGGCAACTGACCTCGGTTTGTCTTGGTGGGTATTGGACATACGGCTTACGAGTCTGAGCTAGCATGGTTCATGCATTGGGCAAAACTGTAGCAAGTGGGAACCTAAGGGTGTTGACTGTTGGTTTAAAGAACCAAAAATCCTGTCCATCTAGAGCAGAAAAAATGCATTCAGTGCATGCCCCAGATAACTTCTGGATCTGTTGTTTATTTCACGCCTAAAATTAAAATTAATTGAGTGAAATTAGATTTGTATGAAACTAATTGGGTATTTTTAAATTTCAAATGATAATCATTTAAAATTGAAAAATACCCAATGATGTTTATGTATTCAAGCAAAATCAATTTTGCCTCACGTATTATCCTTGGAGATGCTTGCTTTACTGAGCACCTCTGTACATTTTGTGTACCCACAAAGACCAAACATTTTCAACTTTGTATTCAGTACAATGCATGCATCAAGTTTTTTTCTCTATCATTTGTATCAATTACTTTGGAACATGGAGATGATCATCTCCACAATCACATTTCTTATTGTCGTTTGGCTGGAATGAATTTCTCAGTAGACTTTCAGGCTTTGTAGATTTTCTCCTTCATTTTCTCTGCATTTTTCATGTCTGATATCACTTGAATGGTTGATTTTATGCAGAAAATGAACAAACACCCTCTCAGTTGCAACAGTAGAAGTCAGACTGGTTTACCATACCTGTTTACATACTAAACATGTACTTTGTTTAGTTTATTTTATGAATAATATATGTGGCAGCATACAATAAAATCAGACTGGACATTTAAATCATCTGTTTGTTAATACAAATATAAACACAGAGACACCTATAAGTGAAAGAAAGCTGCTTGCATAGTTGGAACACATACTGGAAGAAAAATTTGTTTTAATTGAGTGAAATATGCCAATATGCTACTTATCTGCACAGTTTGTATGTAATTAATATTACATATTTATTCTTGACTTGAAGATTAATTAGGTAATATAAGAAAACAACTTTTTAACTTTCACTGAAAAATTTCTTTATCAGCCTTAATCTTAAGATGATGATTTGTTAAAGGGAATTTGTCCAAATTTTGTTAACTTGTAGGTGTTCATCATGGAGAAGAAAAAATTATATGTTTACGAGTTGGGTATATTTTGTACTTTATGCGTACTTGTAAATAAGGCAGAAAGTTGTCTCCCTTTCCTTACCTGCATACTGACTCGGAAGTATGATTTGTGGCTAATGCAGAAATTTGTGTACGGTAATTTTTGCAAGACATTGTGGTAATTCTGAAAGGCATTGTAGGTAAAACTGATTCATAGTTGTAATTTCACTAGTTAATCTCTTTTATCAGTGACAAATTTGTGCAAATGATAACCCAATACCAGTCATGGCCATATCTTGCAGAAAATTACCCACAATAATTTGTAAAGATAGTGCCTTTTTGTACTGGAATTTCTGTTGCAATGGCTTTTGGCTGCACAAATTCATGCTTCTAACTGAAATTCAAAATAATGGGGGAAATTGTCAGTTTGTGGTATAGTTTTAATTTGGTTGAAGTTGTTTTTCTAAATAACTGGAAAGATATACCTGCATATAAGATGAGTTCAACAGCAAATAACAAATTTTCTCTGCTGTCACATTGACAGATCAAGGTCTGTTATTTGTTCCACTCAATACTCCCAACAAACTGAATAGACCAGGATCTGCAGGTGCATTATGTGACATTGATCTGGATCTGTGCAATTTGCATTTGGACTTGTAAGCTTCTTACGATTACTTCTAGTATTTTTAAGCACCTGCTGGATGTGGACTTGAGAGTGTGATTGAGTAATGGGTACCTATGCATTCTGTTTGTAAATTGTGATTGCTTCAAATTTTATTACCAGTAATAGCAGATAAGTTAAAATTATATATAATGTTACATGCTGCTGAGTGATACCAAATATGGTCTTTTGTCAGATGAATAAAATTGGGTCATGTTGTAAATGCATGGGGGATAGTGAGTTTTAAAAATGTAATTCCAACTGAGCAGCTGAAACTGGAAACACATATTTTTAGGCCAAAGTTACTTTTAATTTATGCCCCATGTTTTACGCTGATGTTGTTTGTAAAACAAACCCATTTTCCAATGGCTGTTACATTGGCATTTCAGGATCTAGTGTTGATATGTTTGTCAGTTGAAAATTTAATTTTGTTTGAGGAGGGATTCTTCCATAGTTTTAAAAAAGGTGGAAATTTTCTTAATTTGTGAGAAATTAATGAAAAATAAAGATAGGGTTTGAAAATGTGCATGATGTTCATGCATATGGTTGATTTTTAGAACAATTTTCTTGAAATTATTGTGAATCCTGAAATTGCACAACCAAGAATACCCCATTTGACTGTGTTTGTGATGCATATCACAACAAAAGGATTTATGCTTATTTTAGTGAAGAACAGTTTTTCTACACCATGTTGCTGAGCATCAGAAACCAGTCTTGTTTGTGAAAAGTTCAAGGACAAAATGCATTTTTTACAACAATGAACAAAAGCAACAGTACCATACGTACTCACAAACCAAGTCAAACTGCAAACAACAAAGATCCTGATCTCCTGTAGCATAATGCACCTGCAGATCAGGGTCATTGTTGATTGTTCTACTGATTACTCCTAACAAACTACACAGAACCAGATTTGCCAGCTCATGATGTGAAGGCAGATCTTGGTCTGTGCTGTTTGCAGTTGGGCTCATCTTATAAGCGAGTACATATGGTATCCAAGTTTATAAAAGAAATTGCCATATATTTTGGTAGTGTGTTAATGGGTTTTGACTGCTTGCATTGGGTATATAATTCCAATTTCCTTCTACATTTTGCAGTGGCAGATCTATAAACATGATTTTTCCAGACAAATAAAGGATGGCTGAATGTAGAGTATTTATGGTTTTCAATTTTCAAGGACCAAACCCTGGACATTTAATGAGTACTTGAGTTCAGCTGTATAATTAGACCAATTAACAGAGTCTTGTTGAATTCTGACACTAGGGATCAGCTGATAAGAATATGCATCAGGTAAATAACAATAAAATTAACTGAAAATACCATATTCAACCACATTGTGTAGTTCGATAGATTTTGAAGTCAGTACAGACTCAAATTTGTCCTTGACATATACCAGCAGGTCTGAGTGATGTATATTTCTCTAGTACAGTATTTACCATATGGTTAACAAAATTAATTTCTTTGTAGTTTATAAGTTTTACATTTTGAGAGATGTTTGAGACTGTGATTTGCAGTATGGTTTTCTTTAGTGGATATACACATATTGTAAGAGAAAGTGACACTTTTATGCTCGCTAATAGCTCATTCAACTTTTTCAGCTGGGTACTTTTACATGTTATATATTTTTATGTCCCTTTGCATATATTGTTAATTGTGGTTAACCATTTAGTTGGTGGATGCACATTTGCAATAAACTTAATGAGCAACATCTTCTCTTTCCCTTGCAATGTACATATGGTCCATTCATGTCAAGTCCATTACTTTACAAAAGCATCACTTGATATACTGTATATGCAATGTTCATCCATTGGAAAAACTTTTAACATTTCTTATAAAGATAAAGGAGGGAATACAAAACTTTTGTAAATTCATATCATGTAGGAATTTGTACAGTAAAAAAGATGTTTTTTGTAAAAAAAATAATTTTGCCTTCATTTTATATGTAATTTTTTTTGATGAATAAATAAAATTAATTTTATGCCTTAATAAGAAAACCTCAAATAATTCTCCATCAGAACTGTGATCAGATAAGTAACAGTTCCAGATAAAACTTGTATATCTTGGAGCGAAATGTGCTTCCCCTTCAGTATCATTAGGCTAACCATACAACTTTCAGGAAAGGGAGGGCTTGGAATATTTTGGAAAACAATTTAAAGCTATTGTCTTTCAGTTTGCATTGCAAGTAGGTATGAACTAATTGTCATACTACAGCCTATTGCCATGAGGGAGAAAAGCACCAACTTAGATTGTGTTAATAATGATCAGCGCATTACCATATGTACTTTATTATAAATCAAGTCCTACTTCATACAACATAGACTCTGATCTGCTGTTGCATAAAGTGCCATTAGATCAGGATCTTGTTGTCTGATCTATTGATTAATCATCACAAGCTGCATAAGCCCAGATTTGCTGGTGTGTTATGTGACTATAACCACTTATGAGTGACTGTAGACAACAAAATATATGGCATTAGTTTTGCTTTTTATTTCCATTATTGGTAGGGATTGTAGGTGTCTGATTGGTTGATTGGTTGGTTGGTTTTTAAAGGCACTTTCAATAATTTATTGGCCATATTATTTCAAAGGAATGAAAGCCAAGTGTCTTTCCAAAGACATAGAGACAGCCAACCCAAGCTGTTCTAGGTGGGCATCTAACCCATTACCTCTGGATTACAAATCTGATGCTTCAGCACCAAGCCACTGTGGCTCTTTGGGAATTATAGATGACTGCAGAGTTCTGTGACCTTTCGTGGACAGCAGATAATATTCTATGCCCCAAAAGGGACAACTAATATTCTTATGTGCCCTTAGGGGACAGCAGATAATCTTCTGTGTCCTTAAAAAAAAGTTTGTGGTTTAGCTGGGTGTATTTGGAAGTTGTTGCAGTGTTGAAAAAAAAGAGGCAATATTCTTTCATGTTGGTGGTAAATAGAGCACTTTAAGAACAAGAATGGACCAATTGAGAGAACTATGCTCAATTTAACGCATTAATCCAGATTCATCATCTGGGTCTTTCATGGTGCCAGCCATATCTCACAGGATGAAAGCTTACCTTTGATTGGGTTCTATGGCAAACAAAATCAGGAAATAATGATTTACTGTTGGATTAGAATTATGTGGACCTACATTAGCTATTAATCCAAGGTTGTTTATGAAAGTATATATGCCATGTTTAATTTTTTATGGATTATACAAGTTACTTTATTTTGTATAGCATGCAACATTGATCTCTTATTACCAGATATACTCAGTTTTAAGATGAGTCCAGTTGAAACTGTACAGACCCAGATCTGCCAGTGCATTATGTGATTGCAGATCTGGGTCTCTGCAGTTTGTTAGGAGTAACCAGTAGAATGAGCAGCATTGACCCTTGTCTGCAGGTGCATTATGTTATGGTAGATCAGGATCTTTGTTGTTTGCAGTTTGACTTTACTTATAAGTGAGTATGAATGGTAAGTGATATAATTTCAACAGACCATATGTTTGTACAGTATTGCAATCTATTTATATAGATTTTGTGGGAGATCTATTTGATTAGTGATCTTGCACTAATTTGCTTTAATTTGTATATCTAAAATTCTTTTGTAGATTCTTTTGTAGATTCCCCATAGATTTTATCTACCTTTTAATATATTAACCTAATGAATTACACACTGATTCCCAGGAAATTCAGCTAATATTCAATGAAGATCCCAGGGTAGATAGACACCAAGAGCTGTGTCTACTTCAAATCATTATCAGATAATCTTATCATTCAGTTTTCCTGACAGAACATGGAATGAGTGGGCTTTTTTTCCTCCACCATATAGTATCCCCAACCCAGAAGGTAAGACATGACCACTTGTATAACCAATGGATCAGTGTCTGCCTTAAGTGGCAGTAGGTCTGTCTGCCCATCTTGTACTCCAAACTGGTTACTTTGCTCCAGAGCATGTCAGACCATAGAAGTTCATAGTACAATTATCTACTGTCTGTACTTGCTTATAAGACAAGTCCAACTGCAAACTGCACCAGAAGATCTGGATTTGTGCAATTTGCTGGAAGCAGTCAGTAAACTAACAACAATGACTCTGATCTGCAGGGACATTATGCTACAGCAGATCAGGATCTTTGTTGTTAGTAGTTTGACTTGTATCTAAGTATATAAGGTAAATCACTTTCAGGACCAAGACCAACAACAAACTGCAGAACCTGGTGAATATTTATTGATGCAGCAGATCCAGGTACTGAGATGCATCATTGAAAGTACTGTATTCACTTACTTATAACAAGAGTCAGAATGCAAACTGCACAGACTTGGGTCTGCCATCGCATAATGCACTGGCAGATCTTGAACTACGCAGTTTCTTTGGCACAGTCAGTAGAATAAAGAGAATATACCCTGATCTGCAGGTGCATTATGCTACGGCAGATCAGGGACTTTGTTGTTTGCAGTTTGGCTCGATATATAAGTGAGTACAGTTGTAGATAATGTATTACAAATTCATGACACCTTAGAATGCAATTCAGACTATCGCTTTTGACTTGGTTTTAAGTGATTGGTAGGCGGTATATTTTTTCATGAAGTTGAAACTGTGCTGTTTTCCTTGCAATCATATATACTCGCTTGTAAGTTGAGTCCAACTGCAAACTGTATAGATGCTAATCTGCCATAGTATAATGTACCTGCAAATTACCTGTATATGTTGTTGTTCTACTGATTACTCCTAAGAAACTGCATAGACTTAGATCTTCTGGTGTATTATGGGATGGCAGAGCAGGCGCAGTGCAGTTTGCAGTTGGTCTCTTCGTATAAGTGAGTATATATGTTAATATGCAAATGCAATGAAAATTCTAGTAGTCTGTTAATGGTGGGTAGGTATAGTATTTACATATTTTTTCTCCTGGTTTACATCATTTGAACCGTCTCAGCTTTTTGCGAGACACAGATATGTCTTGGATATTTGTTGGTGCGGTAATTTGCAGCAAAAACATACATTATTTGGCTGGAAATTTCTTTGCTAAAAAGAAACTGAAACCTATTTTAGATCAACATGACTATTTCTACGATTTGATTGACAGTAGGGTTGATTGAGCATTTGAGAATAAAAAGATAGCTTCATGCTTTTGCAACTTCTGTCAGTCCTCGTTCTGTAAATAGTTGAAGTTGCAAATGGCTGCTATCATAATACATTCCTGGTATGATGCATGGGACTGACCTTAAGGTTCTGAATGGGTTTCAGGTTTCTTTATCTTATTTGAGGGAGCTGCAGTAGCCTGGTGATAGTCCTGGACATGCCAGGGGCAGCTTTGAATCCTGTCCTGACCAGGCTACCATTACATTTCTTTGGTCAAGACCCTTTGCTCCAATTGCCTCAGCTTGATAGAACCTTCGATACCTTAATGTGTTTGAACAAATCACTCAATTTTCACTTTCAGATAAATGTAACTACTTTACAGTTTTCAAGCAGATTTGTATTACAGCAAGCGTGTAAACGTTCTCGTGGAATGCCAAGTACTGATATCACATATTTTTAATTTGTCACTTTTGATATATGTCTGACTTGGATGCTGGAGGTCACCGGTTTGAAACCTGGCCGAGTCATACCAGAGACTTTTAAAAATAGTACTAACAGCTGCCTCGCTTGGCACTCACCATTAAGAGGTTAGTGTTAGGACTGGTTGACCAGGTTTCAGGATAATGTGACTGGGTGGGACATGTGCTACATGACTGTGGCATGATATCTTAGTGCTGGACATCACTATAAACTGCCACAATGCAGACATAGCGATTTGACTGTAATTGTTAATGCTACATTAAAAATCAATCCAAAAACACACACAAACTCTCAGTATTTGATTGGACTGATTTTTTTCAAGTCCAGCATAAATATCGAGTCAGATTGCTGGGTTTAAGTTGTCACTTTTGATTGGACTGATTTTCAAGTCCAGCTTAACTATCATCCAGTCAGATTGCTGGATTTAAGACTTCACTTTCTCATACCAAAGTTTATTTTCTTTTTGTAAAATCGTGAACAAATCCCTGATTCTTTGAAAACTGCTGAAATTATCTGCATACCCCCCGGTACTCGCATTGGCTATGTAAAAGTTTTAATGCCTTTGGGGAAAATACTTGAACAGATTTAAATATGAGTTTTTTTTGGTAGGGAAAGCAAACCTTTACAATTTTCATTACAACATTGAGTGAAAGCATGATGCCACATTAAAGCATGTAACAACATGGCGTAAATCTTCCTTTGATTGGTGATTTCCACAATCACATAACGTATTTATTCACATAAAAAGTCGAGTCAAACTGCAAATGGCGAAGATCTTGATCTTCCATAGCATAATGTGCCAGCAGGTCAGGGTCTATCTTGTTTGTTTTACTGATTACTTCCAACAGACTGCACAGACCCAGATCTGCTGGCACATTATGCGATGGCAGCTCTGGGTCTGTGCCGTTTGCAGTTGGACCTGTCTTATAAGTGTGTGTTTTGAGTAGTGCCCTGTTCTATTATGCTGATTTCACTTTAGGAAAACAGTAGAAATTTAGATTGATGAAGATTTTCCACCAGTTTAGTTGATGTGTAAGCAGGTGATGACAGAAAACACATTGGAGTCCTGGCATGGTAAACACTACAGCAAGATTTTTAGACATGTTCTTTGTTAGTGACACAATGGAAATGCAAAACCCCATCCTT
Organism: Megalonaias nervosa; assembly: GCA_016617855.1. Taxonomy (NCBI): domain Eukaryota; kingdom Metazoa; phylum Mollusca; class Bivalvia; order Unionida; family Unionidae; genus Megalonaias; species Megalonaias nervosa. The sequence goes on along the minus strand of JAECUM010092895.1, from coordinate 183,197 downwards.
GAAGGTTTTTGGACAAGATGTTACCATATTATTAATGAGGAAATAAAATTAGCATTGCTGTATTAATGGGTAATTGATGAATGTTAAAAAGGACCATGTTTATTTATGGCTTACACTAAGACCATATAGTAGAACATATGTTGCTACCTAGATCATTTACATGTTTAGAGAATGATCTTATTGTTTTTCAATTTTCACAAGATTTTTTTTATCAAAAACGTTTCCTCTGTGGATCCTAAGTGACCAGTTATTTAATTTTCTCAGGTGGGGTGGGCATTGGAGGATTGTGTTGGGTTGAGAGAATAGGGTATGTTACATATTCACCTTGTTGCTATCGAGATAATTTGATCTCATATACCCACAAGACATGGTGTACACCACCATATTGCTTTTGGACAAACAGCAAAGTTGGAATATACACAGTGTGATTAAAATGCTGAACCATATCTTAAAACTATGTGAACTGTGTTGCTTAGTTGCTCTGCTGGTATTGGTGTGTACAAAATAACACTACAAGATAAAATATTAACCAGATTTAGTAGATAAAACAAATAAAAACTTGTTTTATAGCCTTTATGTTCTCTAATTTAGGGAGATTAATGATTTATTGGCTGAGAAGATAATTGTTTTATTGTTTGGTCAAATAAAAACAGTAAATGATACCTCTCTTTATTAGTAACCTCCATTCATTGTTGTAATTTACATCTTGTATTTCAATTTCTGGTTCATTAAATTATAATGTCCATTTTGCAAAATGTATTGGTCCCTTATTAGCTTCTTTTTTCTTCTCATTTGTGTGTAATATATTTTGCATTTCTTCAATTGGTCTTTTATTACATTCATTTATTACATTCATTTATTACATTCATTTATTATTTGTTTGCTTGGTTTGTTCAGTTTATTCTTGTGTCTATTTTATTTACCAACATATATGTACTTACCTCTGTTTTTTGTCCGTTTCATTGCACATTCCTTTTAATTATAAAACTGGTGAAATCAAAAGCTAAATCAATTAGACTATAAATGGAAATCTCAACAATAATTATTTAGAAGAAAAAAATCAACAGAAATTTTTTAGGCATGCTGTTATAATTAAATTGATATAGCCATTGTGGAGGAATTCGTGAAGATTATTTGAATTGTTATCAAGCAAAAACAGTATGCAATTTAAAACTTTTTACGCAGCTTACTTTTCAGACATTAGAAAGATTGTATGTGTCAAAATTGGTATGAAGAGGTAAATCAGTAGACAAAATCTATGATAAAGTGTACAGTTGTTATGGAATATGGAGAAATATCTATGCAGAGGATTGCATTTTTACATTCCTCTGGATGCTTCTATATTTAGATATTCCAGCCATAAACTTAATATTGAAGTAGACAGATAAGAAGGTGATGTTGCTTCTAATGGTTTTTGTTTTGTTTTGTAATTTCTGTTCCAGAAATAATTTATTATTAGTTCTTGATGAACACTGCATTTTTTCTTGTTCTGCCAAGATATTGGAGAAAAAAATATTCAGATATATTAAGATAAACATCGGTTTGCCTGTCAGACTTTGGCAAAACTCTATAGTTTGACGTCCTCTGAAAGTCCAGTTTTTATACCGTTTTTAGACAGAAACCCATACTTGATGTCTGACAGTTGTAATATAAGAAGTGCATTGTGCTCCAGTATTGTGACCTTTTTTGTTTGTATTATAGGATGGTCGCCTAAATTACTGAAATAAAGAATATAAATTTAGTTTGATTTCCACTTGTAGAGAGATGACATTGTTACCATTCTTTCAGTTGTATAACAGAGTGACTTCTTAGAAAATTTCTCTTGCTCAGAGATGTGGGAAAACAATAATTGTACCCGTTATATAAGCTGAAACAATCAATTATCTTAAGGTAAAAGAAAAGAAAAATATTCTGGTTTGAAAAAATCCCAGACCTCAACCCCTCCCCAACAAAAGAATAAAATGATAGGCCCCTAAGTCATGCAGATTGTTTGAGAAAATTTTAATAACAGTTGAAATTAGAAGAGACAATCCAAATTCTGTGGTGGTGGTGGTGATGGTGTGTGAGATAATTTTAAGTTTTATTTTGGTCAGTTTTTCTTTTCAACCTGTTCATCTTTGAATTGGTACCTTAACTATAATAAAGTATGTTCATGCACTTTGCAACAAAAAACACAACAAAAATTTTATCTCCGATACAAGGGATGTTTACGCCATGAATAATATCCGGGAAATATTGTAGAGTAGTGACTACTGCATTTGACCTGACAGTGTTTTGATAGACCTGGGAGGCACTTGAATTTATTTGAATGTAGCTAGAGGGCTCCATTTAGTTCCCAGCCAGGGGTAGGGCATGATATCTCTCACCCCATAAATTAGAAGATTGACTTCATCAGCTGCTGAAATGAGACCTGGAAGCAGATGGTTTAGATCAAGGGAAAGATGTTTTTTCTCATTGCCTTAGTTAGGTTAATCCCATATTAATCTCCTAGGCTGGACAACATACTTAGACATTGTAGTTCAGATAAAATGTATGCATAATCAAAACGTATTCCATAAATCAGAACCGGGTCTATATATTCAGCCATACATTCGCTGAATAAAATAATAACAAATTCTATGATCGTATTTTCGATATTCTTTCGGGTACTTGGCAATTTTTTGGCGCAGTGGAATTGAATAAATGACAATTCAGTAAATGACAGCATAAGGTCAGAGTTGAAATGGTGCAAGAAATCAATGCCTTATGCAACCAACAAGAAAAAAAAAAACGATTGAAGAACAGGAATGCAAAAGTGTATATTGTTATGAAATACATTCAGCATGTGATCACAGTTTTGGGGGCACTGTCAGTAGAAACCCTTTATATATGAATTTTTTTTGGTTAATATTTTCCTCCAAAATTTTCAGTAAATTTAATTGTATGTTTGCTGAATATACAAACATTAATAAATATACTGTTGGATACATTTTTATTTTAAGAACAAATCATAAAAATTGTTTTGCCACAGTTAAGACGTGTACTTGGTTTGACAGGTCCCAAAAAAAGCCAATGATCTTGTTTCTAGTGGGCATTGCATGATATTTAAAGGACTTGTTTGTTATTGAACTATGTCAAAACTAAGCAAGTTGTCAGTTTATTTTAGCAATGTTCAGGTGTCAGGGACTGTTTTGACATTTGGGGTAATAACCTTGTTAAACATGTTGGTACTATTAATGACACTTTTAACCAAATTTGCTCATCAATCATGTGACCAATTATTGTAAACAGGTCAGGAGGAAATAAATAATGTTAGTTACAATCATTCTTCATTCCGTTGTAGAGTATGTGAATACATGCAATCATTATCATAGCAGAACAGACTTTCGCCATATACCATATTTCACATGTTAGATCCCCATCTATATATATATGTGTGTGTGTCCATAGCCCTTAAAAAATCCAAAATGTCATGTCCTTTGTGTAATGTTATTATATTTGGATAATTTATATATCATTTGCAGGTGAAAAATTTGTTTTGTTTGTATATTTCTTAAGTGTCCACCACTCATCAGTGTTTATTTGAAAAGTTTTGCCACTTGTACGGTAGAGTAGCTTCATTGTTTGTACGGTAGAGTAGCTTCATTGTTTGTTTCAGCTGGAGTGAGGCCACCTTGAAATAAAAGGCCCGATATAAAGTGTACAAACCCAACAATCAGCTTGTGCATGCTGTCTGATGTGCACAGAATTTTTGTGCCCTAGTTTTTTTAAAATAGTTTGTTTTTAAATAATCAACCAGTGTTTGACATAGCAGTACTTCAAAGACCTGTCGACTATTAGGTTGCCCTATTGATTTTTGGGTTGGCCGATCAACTGTTACATTGATAATCCAAGTTTGCTCTAACCCTTCCCACCCTATTTTTGATATTAAGATATTTATGTTGGATTTTAGGTCCCTATACCCAAACATAAATGTCCAGATATCAATAATGGGGTGGAAAGGATCAGAGGAAATCCAACACATGTCCAAATATAAAAAAATGGGGTGGGAAGGGTCAGAGGAAATGCGGGTTATTCTGCTATGAAGTTGGCACATTATTTTTAGCTCTTCGATTTAAATGACTGGCTAAAATCACCTGTGGCATGTATAATCATTCTCATCAGAAATAGAGTATTTTATGATGATCTGTCATGTACCATTTGATTAGGACTATTTGTTGTATCTGTCCAAACTTCTCGGTGCATGTGTGCAAACAGATTTTTGCAGACTTTTCAGTACTGTTGTAAAGCTCTAGGTTTGTTTTGTACATTTTCTTTACTTGCACTAATTACATGCCATGTTGCATGGGAGTGGCTAGTGTTGGAAAACTTGGCATCTTCAACATTATAAACAATGTATGAGCTCGCCAGAAGATTCACGTTATGAAAAAAATACACACTTGTAAAAATCATTAAATAGGACAGGTGAGAACTAACACAAATTGAAGTAAAAATTAGTTCTCCATGAAGCTTTCTGAAGGTGGCATATAGTAGACATCTAGAAATTTTAGTGATGATTAAATATTTGTTAGTGGTTGAGGATATTCTTTCAACTCATAATTTTGGTTTTCCTTTACCTCAAGATTTTTTTTAAATACAGATTTAATGGATATAGCAAGTCATTTTAATTCTGCAAATCAAAATAAGAGTTGTTTTATAAAAAATTACTTATGGTTTGGAATTTTTTTTTCCTAAAAATATTCCAGCCTCCTCTCCCTTTCCTAGGAAATTTTAATGTTGGTCTGTAAATGAGTAGTGGGGATGAATACATAAGAATGATGGTTTATAACAAGTATTTACCCCATACAGTTAATTTTCTTATTACTCAGGTAACTTACAAGGTCAGATATGGTACACCAGAAACAACAGACCCAGAACCGAGGTTGTATAATGTCACAGCAATTTTCGATGCCAGGTCTTTAAGCTGTTTGCAGAAACTTTTGATGCACATTATTGCAGCAGAAAGTTAAAAGGTAAGTTCAGAACAATCTCTGTACCTTCCAAATCTTGTTATAGAGGTTGTTCTGAACATACCTTACTGTCAAGGGTGAAATCCAAGATTATCCAAATGCTAACTACAAATTCTGTCCTGCTATTTTATAGGTCTCCAGAATTAGCCAAGAAGTGTTGAGTTTTCTTCAGGATGAAATGAATTGAAAATTGATTCACTCATGATAACAGATGGTGTAAGTTTTACTTTCAGAGACTAAAATAGGACAAGCTAGCAGGGTTGGAAATACTGAGGGGTGAGGAACCGATGTCTTCCCTTACATTATATTGTACAGGTTTGGATCACCAGCCGTTGGCAAATACTATTAATTTCATTTGTAATGAACCCCTGTTGTGAGCGGGATGATACCTAAAGCAAACCTCCTCCCCTCCAGTTTTAAGAAATCCACACATTTTAATCATTATAGGGACAGAGGGACATTAACAACCAAGGTGAAAGACTGAAGTATTTACAGGTACTTGTCATTGAGTGGCATTTCCTATTGATGAAAAATATCGTCTTTTGTGTTGTGCAAATATAGCAGATACATGATAAAAGGATAGAGACCTTTGATTCAGAAAATAGCTTGTAGAATCTAACAAGTACCTACAAACCTGTGTATTTCTCAGCATTTCAGTCGAAATGATGTGTAGGGAGAATTGCCACAGCCTGTAATAAAGAGCCCTGAGAGATGGAATAAGAGGACTCCATATGATAGACTAGAGGTTTTTATGACATGTTCTAACTGTGGTTCAAAAGGCTGGATATGATTTAAGCAAACTGCAAATTGCTGGGAAAAGAAAAGCATGCCGTTTATCACATAGTTGTTATGTAGTCAGCTCTAAGCTGCACAGGTGGGGACCCTTAAAGTGACTGTAATTTTTACATAAATCCATCTACCCTGATAAGTACATTTGCTCAATGATGACACTCAAGATATAGAACCCTTTAGCAGAGATGGGGCTTAGAAAGGCCAATATAGAGATTGGGGATCGTAAATTCACGACTTGAAAGTCTCTGGAGTTATATCCTTCAGCTCACAATGTTTGTGGTTAGGAAAGCGATTAAATGTTTGATGTAATTTTCAAAAATTCAAAGAGTCGCTTAGTGTGCCATAAATTCTAGCTCACAAAATTACACCAACAAATGGGTTTATACATTTGTTTAGCAATACCATTTCCCATTTAATTTCATGTGATCTCTGTAGGATTTTGAAAATTCAAGTCCAGGACTCATTTCCTGCCCTAAAAATAGGAGTCCCAATAACAATACTTTTTTTCTCTTGAAATAATTTGAAACATTCAGTGTGAATTGTTGGGTCCCCAATAACATTTTGTGTGAATTGTTGGGTCCCCAAAATAAATGTTGTCAGATTGCTAATGCTCATCCACTGAGAAATATTTAGCATTATAGTAAATTCGAAGCCAATTGAAAATTGAGATCTTGATGTTACAAATAAAACTATTCTCAATGCCTTTACCTTGCCATTCTTTCATATTTGAGTAGCTAAAAGGAATCAAGAGATTACACTTCCTTCTCAATAATATCATATTTTATTAGCTTAATTCCATTTAAAATCAATAAATTTGACAAGATACTGGAAGAAGAAATAAATTACCACATTCCATTAACCTTTTTTCATTTCATCTTTAATACAGCTTACTACATTCACTTTTGTCTTAAACAAAATTTAATAAATTTCTGAACTGCAGGTTTAGGATAAAAAAAAATCCTCAAGTTCTGGACCTTTCCCCATTAACCCTCATCAATTTCATTTCAATTCCTGGTTTTAAAGGTCCCCATCATGTTTTGACATTATTATGTACCTTTTCACACTTCTCAAATTCATTACAGTTTTGTGTTAATGGTTGCTGGCTTTTTGTCCTGATGGAATATATATACCCAGCTCATAAGCCACTGACTTGGGTGGAACCAGCAACAAGCTTGTCTGCAACCTTGCACTTGACACCAAAGAAATATGTGAAATTGCCATCAGGATATTACATGGGTCTTAATCACTGTAGAGTGAAAGTATACCTGTAATGACACAGTAAATGGCCGATTTTTAGCGTGATTTATGATGATTAAAAGGTGTGCTCTTATTCCTCTAACAAACAAAACAAGTTGCAAAATTTCTGCACTATTTTTCTAAATACAATATTCAATAAAATGCAAGTGTTCCAAACATTGCACAAAGATTCAAAATACGATGGATTAAAAGTGTGCAGAGAGATGCTTATTAAAGGTGAGGTGCAAAGCATGTGTGCATGTAATTAGTGTTTTAATCAAAATGATCATTAAGTACCAACGATTGATTAAAAGATATCTTTATTTCCTTGTCTGAGAGCTGGCTTGTGTGGTTTCACCAAAGCCCTTTGCAGTCATGTTGGATGTGATGCACACTGCATGATTGATACAGAAAAACCCTTTGCATACTGAGCATTTGGCTTTGAATTTTCATACATTTAAAAATTAAAAGTATGTGTATTTTTACATGGTTTTCAGCATTCCAGAGAACCCTGTTTCCTATTCATAATCTGCAGCACCGAGTTTTAGATATTGTCAAGTCCCTACCATTTCTCTCTCGGCTTCTTCTTTCTTTCCCCATTATTTCTCTGGAGCTGGTAAAACTGCAATGTATCTTATGGAAATGACTTTGTTTTGTTTCTTGCCCGTAAATGTGTAGAAAATTGGTAACCGTAAAGGATCATGTGTATGGTACATCTGGTGTTGGCGGACACATATGCCCAGTTGCATTATCGGTTTTATCATCTGTATATACAATAAAACCTGTCCCAATGGTCACCTGTACTTGGCGATCACCTGTTCACAATAGCCATTCTAATTTCCTCCTGGCAAATTTCCTATTTAAGTATCCTGTATATAACTTTCACTTGGTGTTTTCCCAACAAACAATGTTTTCTCTCTGCATTAAGCAGTTACTAAGAGTGTATCTATATTGTCCAATCTATGCAAACTGGATTTTTGCTTCATGAGGAGGGCTTTATTTAGATAAAGGAATATCATGTGAATCGATGTGGAAACATTTCTTGCCTTGCTTCTACTCATAACTTTGTCATATTGACTGTAAAAAGGTATCAAATATGTAACACTGGAAAGTGAGGTAGTTTTATCATATGAGGGTCGAAGCATTTCATTTGCTGGATGGTGCAAAAGTAGTTATCGCAGTAGAAATGGAAGTTAACCATTTGTGCCAGTGTGATAGATATAGTTAAATATCTTCATCAATTTGCTTGTGAATTAAAGCTATGTTTGAAGATAAAGGTTAGTCTTTGAGAAGAGATGTGAGTTACATCCCTTTTCATTAGGGTCAGGGGTCATTCAGTATTCAGAACATGTTTTGTAAAGGCAGGGCATATTTTTCAGTCAATGGTGAGTTGTTTATAGGATGTATTAAAGTGAGCAGGACACAGTAATCTTGTGTGCAACATAAATTTGCAAGAGAACAACATATACTTCTAATGATTATGACTTGATGATAATAATAATAATAATAATAATAATAATAATATTAATAATGTCAGAGTATTTGCGCAAAAACCAATTTTTAAAGATCAACCTTTGTACAGCGGTCATCTGTGTGCAGTGGTCACTTTTGTCTTTTCCCCTGAGTTGCCTCTAGTGACAGGTTTGACTATATGTAGCAGGACAATCGGTATCACATCAATCCTACCAATAATTTTCCATAGTTATCAGAATACAGGTATTCATCAAATGCCATGATAAGTAGTAAAAGATACTCAATAAATGAAACACTCATAAACTGAGCAATATAGGGGATGCACACACATTGTCACTGGCTTACAGGTGAATAGCTGTCGGCTTTAAGCGTAATGTGCAGATTGGCAGAAAGATTGAGATTAGAATCTGATAAGTTCAACAGCAAATATTGTGGCCATAGGAGCTAAATCATAATGTTCTAAATAACAAAAGGTTCTGTTACAAGTAAGTCAAGATTGATAATGCTTCTATCTTGCAGATGTAAAACATCATTTAATCTTTAAAGAAATCTAATACTAATGGCCTTAATTAGTTTTAAATTAGAGGGATGAGATCAAGTATTTTAGTATAATCAGGCCTGTTGACCAGCTTTCTCTACATCCCATTATTTCCATAGTGTTGTTCCAGGTTTTCATCAACCCACATAGTCCACTTTCACCAATCTTTGTTATCAATTGTAGCAGGGATGTGGAATGTTTGCTTGCTAGACAAGGTATCAACAGTTGATGGGGATAACATTGAAGGAATCTCTTTTCATTTTGATGCTGATTACACAGTTGACATTGGTAATTACCTATCCATTTCACCACCTGGGAAAGAGAATGATAAACAGGGACTTCAAAATTTACCATATGCATCATCATAGTTGTCATAACAATCAAGTTTATACAAACCAAATTTGGAGAGATTGGAGAGTGTGTCTTTCAGGATTAAATGAGGATACTTATGGTTGATGAAATGTTTAACTGGAGTGATGCAGAGTTGGCTGGTTACATCAGAGTGGATTGGTCAGACTGGTGAGACCAAATATCATATAATGGTCTTAGGCTAGTACTGGTGTCTCTTAGCATCTTTTGATTGCTTTAGTCCAAGGCTAATGTCTCTTAGCCACCTTTGATCAGTGTTAGTGTATCGCTGGTGTCTCATGGCAGTTGTTCATATGTCTTAGTCTGTCAACTTAATTTTGAGCCTGGTGAAAAACAGGTACATCCTATTTTCTATGTTGTTTACATGCAGATTGACTTAGGTATGAAGTAACTTGAGCTGATAGATATTTGACATTTATTGCTTTGTTAGAAATTTGAGATTAAAACCCCATTAAAAGTTAGTTTTAAAATAGATACTGGTTTCCCACTTTAAAAATGAACTTCCACAAACTTTATATAGAGTCACACTTTTTTTGTATAGAAAATGTTAATTTATTTACAATGCTAATGAGCATTTACTTTCATTTGGGCCCCTTTTTGTTGCATTGTTGGATGATAAAATTTTGTTTAAGGTTTGACATTAATGCTGAATGGTTCTGAGCACAGTGAGACATCAAACCAGATTTTGAGAATTGTTTATGTCAGCGCATTCTTCCATTTTAATGATTATGCTTTATTAGTGTGCATATTTTGTATCTTGAAGAGTAAGCATTTCTGAGGTTCATTTATCATACTTAACCTTTTCAGGTTATTGGTTTTTTTATGTACTTGGGTGTTGGTACAGTTCAAACAATAACTTTAAAGACAGATCACCACAAACTAAATGAGTTGAATGGCTTGGCTTTAGGAGTTGTTTTTTATTATTTGATTCTGGAAAATCAGATTACTCCTCAAGCTGTAGTTATATATATATGTGTGTGTGTGTGTGTGTGTGTGTGTGGATTGATTTAAACTTATCGAATTTATGGCATAGATTACCTACCTTTGTCATTGATGACAGTACCTGTACACTTGGCTCTTTTCATTCTAAGTTTCTTTGCCTTTCAATGTAATTATCTCTGTCACAGGGTGGGAAGTGTCATATATTGCTTGTGAGAATTGTTTGGTTGGGGTTTCATTTGATTGCTTACCTTTTTCATATCTCCATGTAATTGAACATTGCTAGGAATTAGAAATTCATATTGAGGCCTTCGCCCAGCAGTATTGGATTATCCTGCAGAGATCATGGGATGTCAGACTTTGATATCAGAGGCGGCAAAGGCGATAAAATCTATTGTGTATCAAAGACACTGTTGATAATGATAGGGAAGTGGAAACTACCCTGGGGATGTTGGGAATTCAAGTGTGTGATATTTTATGAATATACAAGTATTTAGGCATAATAGGGTTCAACATCGAAACTATTTTTGACATAGGACTGTTTTTTTGTAGGAGGAGATTGACTGCATGTTACAGTATGATGCCATGAAATTTAACCCATATCTCTTGCATTCTGCAGGCTAATGTCAGATTTCATATTGCCACAGTGTGTCAAAGGAGAATGAACTAGGGTTTATTCTACAATACATTGTTGAGGGATTGATGCTAAATTCGGAAAAGCCACACTTAAAAAATCTGTTGGATATGCACAAATCATGAATTATTTTTAAAAGCTCTACTTTATTGTTTTTTTATTAAATCCATCCTATATTCAGAAATTTCCACCTTATTTCAAATGGAAGGGTATTTTTTTCCCTGAAATTTTCAGTTTTAAAAAGACCATAATGAACTATAAAGGTTTTTGATTGTCTGAACTATCTGTATAGATGACATTGATCAAGACCATAATAGAATTTTTATACTGATGAAAAGTAATGTGCAGTGACCATCAGAACAAACATTTTGTTATTGAGACAGATATATGTATGTAGTAGCATTTTACAGTATCACAGCACAGTAGTGTCTATATGGTGCTAACTAAAGGTAAATTTAAAAAAAAAATGCATTGAGACAGAATTATTGCCAGTTACTGACCATAGTATTTTGTCATTAGGACAAGTGAGGAAAAGAATGGTGTTGACTTGCTGTGACTTGTATGGCAGCTATTAGTATTGTTTTTACATTTGAAATAAAACTGAATGGACCCTAATCTGTCATTTTACTATGTAATGACTACTGTAGAAACTTATAGATCTAGTCCAACTGCAGACTGCACACCAGACCCAGATCTGTTTTCAGTCTGATTAAAATCAGATCTCCACTGTCCTACATGAAGATCTGATGACAACTGCTTAAGGGTCTTGTTGTGGTGACCTTTGAATTAGCCAATGGAGATGCAACTTTAAAAAATCTGAAAGTGAATCAAATCATTCAGTATATATTCATGCTCTTCATTCACACTGCTCAGTCTCCAAATGTGAAGATGTAAGACTTCATCTGATTGGTTGATAAAATAGCAATTACAGTAATAACATAGGTTACTAGAACAAGACCCCCAAAATGGTTGCGATCAGATCTTCATGTATAACAGCAGAGATCAGATTTTAATCAGATTGGATGTCATAGCATTATGCAACAGCGGATCTGGGTCTGAGCAGTTCATTAGGAGTAACCAGTAGAGCAAACAACATAGACCCTGATCTGCAGGCACATTATGCAACAGCAGATCAGGGTCTATCTTTTTTGCAGTTGGACTTGACTTATAAATAGAGTTGGAGATGATACCAAGCAGTTTTATTTATGCAAAATTTACAAGCAATAACATAGAATAATTTCAACTGAATGACATGAATCTACACTATTGCTTTCATAACCAATTTAGATATTGCATTTAATGTTCACTTATCTAATTTTGGAAAAGGAATTATTCAAATTGCACATGATATTAGATGTTTTCAGTGATTAATGAACGAGGAGTGTAGAATGGATGGAGATCATTTTGAATTCAGTTATTTGATTGTGATGTCTTTTTTTTGTAAATAAAGAAATTGTCACTATTGTAATGTTTTTTGTTTAAGCACACACACACACACACACACACACACACACACACACACACACACACACACACACACACACACACACACACACACACCGCTTGTGTATAAATGTCTTCTAGAGTGCTAAGAGAACTTCCATAAATAAAATTGATTGCTTGCCATATATACTCACTTATAAGTCGAGCCAAACTGTAAACAGAGCATGCAGATCAGGGTCTGTGTTGATTCTTTTACTGATTACTCCAAATAAACTACACAGACTCAGATCTGCCAGCACATTATGCAATGGCTGATTTCGGTCTGTGCAGTTTGCAGCTGGACAAGACTTATAAGCGGGTATATATGGACAAATTTAAACATTGACCTAGATTTGCCATTGAATAAAACACAAGCAGATAAGGGTCTTTGTTGTTTGTTGTACTGATTGGTCTTAACAAACTGCATAGATACAGATCTCCTGGTGCATTATATGATGGAAGATCTGGGTCTTTAGTTGAACATGAGTTGCACAAGTATATATGGTATTTGGAGTAATTGAATTAGGTATGCATTTGTGCTTGCTTAAGAAAATCATGTCAGAATCTGCAGGGAAAAAAACCCATAGAAAGTTCAAACAATATAGGGATAGATAGTTTTACAGTACTGCAACACAAGTAGGTTATTTAGTGCTGCGGCAATTGGTGTAAAGTGCTTTGCCTAAAGACACATCACAATGGCTGTCTGGGGCTGATCTGATGTTGTGTTTCAAACCTACACCATTTTGGTTGCAAGTCCAGCATGCTAACCACCAAGTCTACGCAGCTCCATATATATGGGGATCCAGTTGTAATATTTCTTTTAAACTTTTGTTGGATCCTGGGACACCACAAAATGCAATTTTGTGTAATTGAGATACAAATTGGGTTGATTCTGACCAGGGCTTGGTTACCATACAGGTCAAGGTCATGTTCCCATACATTCCACCTAAGTTACTTGTGTTTGAGCAACAGCAGATTTGATGACTGAACAAGACTGGAAACACTGGTTAACTTGTGATGAATGAAACCAATTAGTTTAGAACTGAGTCATTTGTATTAGAGTACATAGGTAGAAGAATTAAAATGTGTATAGTTAACCAAAAAATCTTTGCATAAAATTTAAAAACAAAATAATTGAAAAGATATCAAAGGATCTAGATATTGAAACATGGTATTAACTATCATTGTTGATAATTTGACATTGATGTGGTATTAACTATAGTTGTTTTAATTTGACATCGATGTGGATTTTTATTTGGATATTGAAGGTAGTGTTACTTTTCTGCTAGCCACTGAACACATTGTTAAAGACCCTGACACTAAACAAAAGAGATCGGAGTCATGGTTTCAGAGTTCAAGATTCACGTATCTATGCTATCTTGTTCATCAGATGAACAGATATAAGAGTATTACTGGAGAGGGAGTAATTTCTTGCCACCCTGACAATTTTGTCTACCTACTAATGTGATGATGATCAGTATCACATTTGAAGTCATAAATCTTTGTACATCTTTGTTTATTTGTCAGAAGTAATCTTTCATCACAGGCCTGCAATTTGTTTCTTTGAAATATAAGATTATTATAACCTTAACTAGGTGCTGTATAAAAGCTCAGCCATTTTCTGTACAGCTTGTTGTATTTGCTGCCTTTTAGCCATGATTTGGGTATGTACACGTGAAAAATCTGTAACTTGTTGATTTCAAAGTTTCTTACCTGGAATGGCAGAGCCTTTTTTAACGCTTTAATTACTTATGAATTTAACTTGATAAGATTCATAAAGTCATGAGTATTAAAAATTGGTTGTATACTGAAAATCAATTGCACACTGAAAATCAGTTGCATTGACAATCAATGACACACTGATTACATACTGAAAATCAATTGCACTGAAAATTGATTGCACACTGAAAATCAGTTACATACTGAAAATCAATACGTATCAGTTAAAGACCAATTGCATACTGAAAATCAATTACATATCAATTAAAAGACCAATTGCATACTGAAAATCAATTGCATATCAGTTAAAGACCAATTGCATACTGGAAATCAATTACATATCAATTAAAGACCAATTGCATACTGAAAGTCATATATTGAAAATCAACTGCACATCAATTGCACATTAAAAGTCACCTGCACACTAAAAATCAATTTCATCCTGAAAATCAACTGTACATTAATTGTACACTAAAAATCTCTTGCACACTAAAAATCAGTTACATCCTGAAATCAACTACACATCAGTTGCACACTGAAAATCAATTGCACACTTAAAATCAGTTGCTCACTAGAAATCAATTGCACACTGAAAATCAATTACTGTATATACTGAAAGTCAGTTGCTCACTAAAAATCAATTGCACACTTAAAATCAATTACACACTAAAAATCAACTGCACATCAATTGCACCCTAAAAATCAATTGCTTACTAGAAATCAGTTGTGCACAGAAAATCAATTGCACACTGAAAAATACAACAGAACTGAATTCATTTTTTTAATCTGCCACCTATACGAATTTTTGAAATACAGCATTTGTTTTTCTCCAAAGGCAATATTAGGCAATACTTGGCCATAAGATTTCTTTTTTATGTCCCTTAAAAATGTTTGAAATGGCCCATTGTTCTTAATTTTGCATTGCTTTATATAGGAAAGTTGGCCATTGACCCATCACAAGGGCCCACCGGTTTTCTGAACTTGAGAAATCACTGCACATTGTATTCCAGTTATATTAGCAAAGCCAGGAATGTAACCTAGTTGATACATATAAATCTAAGTAACCTTTAAGAAATCATTGATTTGGTAGGCAACATTAAATTCACTTACACAAATTGTACAGGGACTTGTTCATTTTTATATACATTAATCATCTGTTTTCAATGTGAACCAGCAATTTTTCCATTACTTCCAAGTGCTTTAATTTGTACATTAATTAATAATAGTGCCAAGTGCTTTAACTTGTACATTAATTAGTAACGATTCTGAGTGCTTTATCTTGTTACGTATATGTAATCAAATTACTTGTGTGTTAGTTTTAAATCATCTTTTATTTTATTTTTATTTTCATTACATGAACATGATTATGAAAGTCTCAAACAACTTATATTACTTGAAGAGTTCAAGAACTGTGTCCCTAGTGAAGACTTATCTTGAAGAGCATCAGATCGAAACCTTGGAAAATGCTGCTCATGCTGCTGATAAGTATTTCTTGACTCGTAAAGTTTCTGTTGTAGGCAAGTCTTTCACTCAGCAGTCTACTGGTAAAAAGGTATTTCAGCCTAATACGACTCTTTCGAAAACTCAATCTGGCACAACTTTTAAAAATTAAGCTTCTGATAAATTCTGTTCAAAATCCTTGTCTCTTCCTACGTGTACCTATTGTAAGAAGAAAGGACACGTTATTTCTGATTGCTTCAAATTGAAATATAAGCATCAGAATCAAGATAGACCTATCCCAAATGCTCTTATTTCTAAGAGGTCAAGGTCACGGTCATGTATTGAAAGCAATACATTTGTTGTGTCTAAAAAACCCAGTCTGATTTTATTATGGAGAATTATGAACCATTCATGTCAAAGAGTTCTGTATCACTCTTGGGTGATTTGGCCAATCCTATCCCTATTAAAATTTTAAGGGATACAGGAGCTTCTCAGAGTCTTTTATTATCAGGAACTTTGCCTTTTTCTGAGAAGTCTTCTTCTAATGAGAGTGTTCTCATTCAGGGAGTAGAGTGCGGCTTTGTTAATGTTACTGTCCATTCTGTAAATTTGTCGTCAGACTTAGTTTCAGGATCTGTGACAGTCGGTATAGTGTCTTCTTTACCCGTTGAGGGCATTCATTTGTTACTAGGCAACGACCTGGCTGGAGACAAGGTTGTGGTTAATCCACTTGTAACTGACAAGCCTTCATTGGATCGGAAAGTTGATCCTATTGAAAAAGAATTCCCTGATTTATACCCAGCTTGTGCAGTTATGAGAGCTATGGCAATGAAAGCTCTTGAGAATGATTTTGATAAGGAAAGTATTCCTTTAGCTGACACATGTATTGGTCAGGTTTTTGATGAGGTCACTTTCACTCCTTGTTTGGATCGATCAAAAGGTATTTGTCACAGTGATCCTCTTTTAACTACTCATTCTCTTTTATCTAATCAGGGTGACAAACGACAATCACTTGTCGTCGAACAGGAAAAAGATCCTGAGAGCTCCTGTTTGTTTCAGAGGGCCATTAGTGAAACTGAAGCCACTGAAATACCTGTTCTTATGAGAAAACGGAGACCTCCCGAGGTACCTGCTGGTGACGAGTGGTCAGTGAACTATCAGATTGTAGTTCCAAAATCTTACAGACAGGAAATACTTAGTTTGGCCCATGAAACTTCTCTGGCTGGTCATTTAGGGATAAATAAAACTTATCACAAGATCTTGACTCACTTTTATTGGCCAAAAATCAAAGTGATGTTTGTAAATACTGTAGATCTTGTCATACTTGTCAAATGGTAGGAAAACCCAATCAGAAGATACCTAAGGCTCATCTGCAACCTATTCCTGCATTTGACAAACCATTTAGCAGAATTATGGTAGATTGTGTTGGTCCCTTACCCAAGACCAAGTCAGGCAACCAATATTTGTTGACCATTATGTGTGCATCAACAAGATCCTCAGAGGCAATTCCTTTGGGGAATATTAAAACCAAAACTATAGTAAAAGCTTTGATAAAGGTTTTTACTCAATTTGGCCTTTCTAAATCTGTCCAATTGGATCAAGGGTAAAATTTTATGTTTGGAATTTTCCAGCAAGTTATATATGAATTAGGCATTCAACAATTCAAATCTTCTGCCTATCACCCTGAGAGCCAAGGGGCTTTAGAAAGATTTCATCAGACTTTAAAGAATATGATTCGATCATATTGCTTTGATACGGGTAAAGATTGGGATGAAGGCATTCATTTACTTTTGTTTGCTCTTAGGGAGTCAGTTCAAGAATCTTTAAGATTCAGTCCCTTTGAACTAGTTTTCGGACACACTGTGTGTGGACCATTGAAGTTGTTGAAAGAGAAACTTCTTTCTAATGAAGATACTGAACTCAATCTTCTTGATTATGTATCTAATTTTAAGTGCAAGTTGTCAAAGGCTTGTGAGGTCGCAAGAGTGAAACTGCACTCTGCTCGGTCAGAAATGAAAGTAAGATATGATAAAAACTCAAAAGAGAGGAGTTTTCAGCCTGGTGATGAGAGATCTAGTTCTCTTGCCCATTCCACAAAATCCTCTTCAGGCCAAGTATTATGGTCCATACACGGTTGAAAAGAAAGTAAATGATTTAAATTACATCATAAATACTCCTGGGAGGCGAAAACAAAAACAACTTTGCCACATTAACATGTTAAAGGAGTATATTAAGAGAGATAGCCAGGTAAATCATGCAATTAATTTACTTGTACCTGTCCCACTCACTGAGGATTTAAGTGAAGGAATTCAATCGGATTCTACTGATTTTGGAGAGACAAATCTTCGGAATTCGGAAATTATGAAATATCTGGACCAGAAAAACTTTTACATTTGCAACAACAGGAAAAGAATGAGCTTGAACAGCTATTATTTGAATATGAGCACTTATTTCCAGATGTTCCTACAAGGACAAACAAAATTTTTCATGATGTTGAAATTGTGAATTCTAAACCTGTGGAACAACACCCATACAGGATGAACCCTCTCAAACAGGACTACTTAAAAAAGGAAATTCAATATTTGCTGGAGAATGATTTCATAGAGCCCAGTAAAAGTGACTGGAGTTCACCATGTATACTTGTTCCAAAACTTTCCGTATGTGCACTGATTATAGGAAGGTGAACAGTGTGATAAAAACAGATTCATTCCATTACCAAGAATTGATGACTATTGATAAAATTGGAAATGCCAAGTATGTCACCAAATTTGACCTTTTGCAAGGATTTTGGCAAATTCCACTAGTGGAAAGAGCAAAGGAAATTTCGGCATTTGTGACTCCAGATGGACTTTATCAATATAAAGTGATGCCGTTCGGGATGAAGGGTTCGCCAAGTACTTTTCAACGTTTGAGGAATATGATTACCTCTGGTCTAGATAATTGTGATGCTTACATCGATGATGTCGTCATCTACAACAACACCTGGAAAGAACATCTAGCAACAGTACGGAAATTCTTTGATAGACTCACTAATGCAAGTTTGACAATCAATTTGTCTAGAAGTGAGTTCTACCGTGCTTGTGTAACTTTTCTAGGACACATTTTGGGACATGGACAAGTTAAACGTATAGATGCTAAGGTCAATGCTATCTCTGATTTCCCTGTACCTGTCAGTAAAAAGCAGCTGATGTGATTTTAGGTATGGCTGGATACTATCAGAAATTTTGTTCCAATTTTTCTAATATTGCTGAACCCCTGACAAATTTATTGAGCAAGACAAACAAGTTTCTTTGGACTGAAAAATGTAAGGAGGCTTTTGATAGGTTAAAAGCCATACTTAAAAGTGTGCCGGTTCTTAGAGCTCCAAATTTCAGTCAATCTTTTAAACTGTCTGTTGATGCAAGTGATGTTGGGGTTGGAGCAGTATTGATTCAAGAAGATAGAAATGGTGTTGATTATCCAGTGTGCTGTTTCTCTAAGAATTAAATAAGCACCAAAGAAATTACTCAACAATCAAGAAGGAATGTTTGGCTTTAATATTGGCATTACAGCATTTTGAAACTTACATTAGTTCAGCTCCTTGTCAGGTTGTTGTGTTTAGTGATCACAACCCCCTTACTTTCATCAAGAAGATGAAAAATAAAGATCAAAGATTATTAAGGTGGAGTTTGTTTTTACAAGAATATAATCTTTATATCAGGCACATCAAGGGAAAAGATAATTTAATTGCAGATGCACTTTCCCGTGTATAGAAATATTATTTCATGTACACTTTGTATAATTCATAAGAGTTCTTCTTATGTAATTTTGTTTTACCTCATGTATAATTTACATATGGTAAAAAGAAAGCTTTATTACATAAATCTTTCTTTTTCTTTATGGAGGGAAGTGTTACATATATGTAATTAAATTACTTGTGTGTTAGTTTCAAATTCTCATTTATTTATTTTTATTTTCATTACGTGTTATTGTAATAACTTTATTCACTGGAATTGACATTTTTCTAGAAAAATTCAGTTTAGTTCTTTTTGTCTGATTAGAATGCAAAATGATTGCTACATTGTATTTGTAGCTGACCTAGTTGTTAATCTTGATTCTGATTTCATAAACACTGAGTGAAAATCATTGGTTGTAATCAAGGTCATGTTCAGCCCACGTGTTAGTCTGAATAAACAACGTTTTATTTTTAAATTCATTTCCAGTGTGGAAATCAGATTCTTAGATAGGGCTATTCTAGCCTACGTGCTAACTGACTTGTAGTGAGTGACCACGTGACCCATCATGTGGGTCTGAAATGGTGTTTTTTAGTTAGGTTTAATTCTCAATCTCAGTGTTTCTGAGTCAGTTGTAAACAATACCTTGAGGCTGAAAGGTATTCCTGTTGTTGCCATTTGAATTGAGTTTTTTATTTAAAATAATTTATTCACCCTGGAAAATACTCTTCTTCATTGAAATTCTTGGGCAAAGACATTTACTAAAAGTTATTCGGAGTTCTAAAGTTGGAATTATATTCTTGGTGACTCAACAAGGAACTGTTGACACATCAGCCCAAAACAGGTTATAGAGGATGTCATCGCCTTCCATATTGGAACTTCATCGAGATTCGAACTTGGATTCAATTAGAACTTTTTAGTGATAGGACTTATATTTTTGAATTCTAGGATTAATTTTGGATTAGATTCACAAACCGTAAGTCCTATTTCATATTTTTACCATGTTTTTTAGGGAAATAAATTATTTTGTTAAATTTACAAAGCTTGTTGACTTCACTCTTTTCTTTTGTTACTTTTGTACGAGCCTACACGTAACAATTGATTAATAACAGTTCCAAGTGCTTTAACTTGTACATTAATTAATAACAATGATTCTAATTTACATTTGTAGGGAGGAAAGAAAAAGAAAAACTGTTAATGATTTGATGTATTGGAATTGCAATATGGTATTTACATTAAATTTTAGTGTTTGAGTGGAATCTCGGTCTAGAAATTTCAAAGTTGGATGGATTTGGTTCCTTCTTCGTGATCAGTCTGGTGACCTTATCTCAACACTGTGTGCCAGCGTGGTATGTTTGACAGTTTTTCTTTAGTGCTGGTTGTATACTGGATATATCACCATGTTTTGTGCCCATCAAGTAAAAGCCAAATGCAAGTTGGTTTCCCCATCAAATCACGGTTAAAATCCGAGTTTTGTTCTTTTTGCTTGAAAAAGTCCCACAATCCTCTTGGTTTCCTATTGCAGAAATGTTTTGTAAAACTACAAATGAGGGTAAGAAATAGTGCCTGCTGTGTGATTTGTAATGTTATATTCACCAGTACCAGCAGTCATGTAAATAACTGACAATGACTGGCACAAAATGAAAAGCAATTAACAAAATTGAAAAGTCATCATTTTCCTCATTGTGACATTCTATATGGGTACATTCATGTTGTAAATTTCAATTATACTTAATTTCTTATCCATTCGAAATCAATACAAGTTTCAACTCACTGTGATTAAAACCTTTATTGAGATTTTTTTGTTGGAATAAGCATCTTTTTAATTAAATGAAAGATTGAGGTCTGAAACTGTGAAAAACTGAACTGGACGATTGCATTATATACAGAGGAACGTTACCATATATATTTGCTTGCAAGTCTGGCCCAACTGCAAGCAACATTGTACCTGACCTACTGTTGTATAATGTGCTGGAAGATCTGGGTCTATGTTGTTTGCTCTGTTGATTACTCCTAACAAATTGCATAGACCTGAAGATGCCAGTGCATTTTGTGATGGTCATTCGGAATATGTTGGATCAGGATCAGTGTTATTTGCAGTTGTAGTAGAAGTACATACAGTATTACATATTATATCAGTGAAATTTTTCATGTACAGTAGTTGATTATAAACCAGAGATGGGATGCTGAATTGTCTGCCATTTATTTTCATCAGTCCATAGAAACCAGAGATGTGATATTGAATTGTCTGTAGTTTATATATATCATTAGTCCAAAGAAACCAGTTATTTCTTGTCCACTGTTACAGAGAACAATTTTATTTTAAAACTTGCAATCTTTGGGTATTTAAGAAAATTAGAATTAATATCTTCATCAGTAATAATTCATACACTTAAGAAATAATAAAAATAATAAAAAGTGTGATGTATTGCAGACAAATTCTAAATTCTTAATATGTCATTAGTTTTACAGTTGTTCAAAATTGGATTTTTTTTTTCCAGTTGGAGTCAACAGTTTTATGCTTTATGCTTTTTGTAACTAAGGATCTGGAGTGTATTGGTAAATGAACTGGAAGAAAATAATATATATGGAATGGATACTTTTCTTTCCAAATTCAAAATTCTTCTGTTCTGTGTAAGGTAATTACTGTGGTGGTGCTTAACAGTTTATGTACAAGTTCCTTGTTCTCTCAGGTGGGCAAGTCAGCCCTGTGATATAGCCCTTTAATCTTTGATAAACTATTACACACAGGGAGACCATAGTTTGCCCAGATAATTTTCCTCCTATATCATGACACATGGACAACTTGAGTACTTTTCTTATGCGTTACCAGGATCAGGGCTCAATTTGTAGGTGGTTAAGAATCGTTTTCATTGATAAATGTTGGCAAGTTTCACTGGTGGTTTTTAGGGCAGGTGTTCACTTTGCAATCATGTTATTTACTGATGGATTTCCTCATAAGACCACACTGTCCCGTAACTCATTCTATGCTTTTTAAATCTATTCACATTAAATAATAAAGAAATGCTTTAGCAATTCTTTCAGGTTGACATAGAACAGATCAAATGGAATTACACTTTGGCCAACAGGTGTGCACAAAGTTGCTACTGAAATATCTCAATTTTCTTCGACCAGGTAATGCTCTTTGTAGTGAAATGTACAGACAGAAGTATCGCATGACAGGCACTTGCCATCGTGAGCGAGAAGAATATATTACCAGAAGCATGCCCTTGTAACAAAGTATCTCTGCAGTATTTCAATTAATCGTCACATTAACCTTTTGGGACAGTTCCTTTTTTAACCAGTGGAACTCAAGCCCAAGTTAGCATGAGTTTTGATTGACATTCATACATTTACATGAAATATAAATCAAGATTTATGCATGGACCTTTCTTGGTGGGGTGACAAAGCATTACAAGACTTAAAATTAAACTAAACTGATACTGCTTTGGTAGATTTAGGTATAAAATGTTAAGTAGCAAATGGAAATCTTGCTTGGATTAAATCTGTCTTTCTATAGAATAAACAGTTTTTGCTCAATTAAATGTCACCCATAGTCTTGAAATATGAAACTGAAGTTTTTAAATGTTACAATTGTTGATCAGTGTTTAAATGTTACAATTGTTGATCAGTGTCATTGAAACAAGACAAAAATTTAGGTCAATTAACTATTTGGTAAAAAGTACAACTTTTATTTAATACATTACCTTTCTCAAAATATTGAGGGAAAGTTATTTGTGCAAGAAATTTATGCAAATATGTATGTGTATATTTATTATTATTGTGATGTATTGATTATTATCTTGATATATTCCTTATTATCTTGATATATTCATTATTATCATGATATATTTATTATTATCCTGATATATTCATTATCTTGAAAAATTTATTTTTTATATATTCATTATCTTCATATATTCATTATCTTGATATTTTCATTATTATCTTGCTATTTTCATTATTATCTTGCTATTTTCATTATTATTGTGCTATAATTGTTATTATCTTAAGATATTATTATTTTGATATTTTCATTATTATCTTGACATTTTCATTATTATCTTGATATATTCATTACCTTGATATTTTCATTATTATCTTGATATTTTTGTTATCGTGATATAATCATCTTGATATATTCATTATTATATTGATATTTTCATTATTATCATGATATAGTCATTATCTTGATATATTCATTATCATGATATTATTGCAACCATACCACTACTGCTGCTGCAACTATGCTATTACTACTACTACAATTTCTGCTACTTCTATTACAAACCCCGGCCGGGTCATACTGAAGACTTTAAAAAATGGTACTAACAGCTGCCTCGCTTGGTGCTCAGCATTAAGAGGTTAGTGTTAGGACTAGTCGGCCTGGTGTCAGGATAATGTGACTGGGTGGGACATCATGCCACATGTCTGCGGCATAATGCCCCAGTGCTAGACATCACTATAAACTGCCCCACTGCAGACATCGTAGCGATATGACTGAAAAATTGTTAAAGCTACGTTAAAAATCTAAATCACACACACACACTTCTATTACAGTACAAACACTATCCTTTCCATTTCAGTCCAGACTGAAAGGTTTTAGTCTAGCAATAGAAACCACCACCACAACAAAACTATTATGTAATTAGCACATTTTATATGCAGAGTTTACACAGATATTTGATGTACTTCTGTAGTATACAATTGGGTTTCAGATTCCAGTAGTTGTATGTGTAAAATTATGCCTGGTTTGTACAAGTAGATTTTATTCTTCTTGTAACCAATCACAATGTTGCCACCATAAAATCTATTCACCACTCCTTTGTTTTAGAATACCTGGAAAACTTGCAAACACTTTTATAATGCTCTGGCAGGTATGGATCCCTTTTTTTTTTATAAAGAAAATGCCAAAATAATAAGGCCCTAAATAGGGCTCTAAAATACCAGATTAATAGGGCCCTAAAATACCAAAATAATAGGGTCCTAAAATACCAACATAACAGGGCTCTAAATAGGGCCCTAAAATAGTAGATTAATAGGGCCCTAATATACCAAATATAATAGGGCCCTAATATACCAAATATAATAGGGCCCTTTTTGCTGGACATGACAAAGTTCTCTATAATAATTGGTGAACGAAACTTCGCGTTATTGTTGAAATGGTGGTTAGTTCCTGGAAATGTAGAAAAAAAACATCTTGAAATTAGCTACGTTTGATAAGAAGTGATATATTTTGTTGCTTTTTCTTTTTTTTTGTCAATACATTGTAAATAACAATACACAATCAAATGTTAATCAATGAAAATGTTTGCAATGCTTACTGGTTTCAACACTTTAAGCAATTAGAATAAATTAAAACAAGTTTTATCAAGTGAAATTCTTGTCTTAGTTTTATCTTTTAATTCAGTTTCAAAGTAGTCATCATGAAAGTGATATGTCCTCTTGTATTCAAACATGAAAAGTGTTTATTGATCATCAAAGTGATGCCGGCAAGCATTTCCGTGCAAACTTCATTAGCACTGTTTGTGTCCTGATCTATGCAGAAGTGTTTGGTCCATTGTCACAATCAATAAGAAGTAGACCAGTTTTGTATTGTCACATCAATTATGTTTTTTATATCAAACCAAGTCAAGGGTTTGAATAGAAACTATTAAAAACCATGCTTACCTGTATAAGAGCTGGTGGTCATAGTCATGTAACAAAGTCAAATCATCATTACTGATTTGCACTTTTTTAAATACTATTATGTAAGGAACATCATTAAGCTGTCAAACATTAATCATTGGTTTATCAAAATCATTCACAAATGTGATCAAGGATGCAAGGAAACCAAGCAAAAAGGCATACATATGTACTCGGAACTTGAGCTTAAAATTCCCAAATTGGCAGTTGGAGCTTTGCTCTAGATGGGTAGAGTATGCATTGCTTACTTGCAATGAAATCACAGCCTAAATAATTTCCTGGTAGAAAAAAAAAGTTTTGGTGGTGTTCTCAAAATAAATGTTCATCTTTTTTGAAAGAAATCTTGTTTTGTTCTGAATCAATAATATCACTAGAATGTATTTGCTTTTGCATGAAAAAAAACCCGCAATGACGAATATCAGTGTTCTTAACTTATGGTGCATCTTGAAACTTCTTGCAGGAATGTTTTTTTTGGATCTATTCAGAGATCATTAACCTTGAAAATAAAGGTAATTTTTGCAAAAAAGTGAACAAGTCTATTAGAAGAAGGCTGTTTATTGAGAATTATTCTTAATACAATTGTATAACAAGTATTGCACCATTTAAGCCCCCTCCACTCTGTCTCTCCCTTCTTTTTGTCCATGTCCATCCCTTTCATAATTTTTTGGAGGTATATCAGTCATTTGTGTTCTTGCTTACGCTGAGGTTTATGATTTTGGACCCCACTGTGGATCAGTTATTGTGGGAAATGTATATGCATGTATAAAATACAAAGTTTGGTTCTACCCACCAATGCCATATTATGGTTGTGTATGGTTCATACTCAACACAAACAACATAAACCCATATCTTCAACTACATATCTTGCTTGTAAACCAGGTTTTATGCTCTCTGCTTAGTTTGTAATAGTGCCAGTACATTTTGTATCAGCAGATCAGGGTCTGTGCTGTTTACAGTTGGTCCTTGAGTAAATAAAGTATTTGTGGCAGGTGGACATTACCAAGATATTGAAACTGATTTCCAATCATAGTTATAATTCATTAACCATTTAACTGCCAAAGCAAAAGTATTTATTGATTAAAGGGGGGGGGGGCTATGATGTAGGGAAGAATTTTTAAAATGGGGCCTTATCTTTATTTGAGGAAGCTATCATTTGGTATTGCATTCTAGTTAATAATCCAAGGGTCTCAGGTTTGATACATGCTCAGGTTAGCCAGGGTCAGATGCCTTGGTGCAAGTCTTTGGGAAAGGCACATAGCTCCATTGCCCATTGCATGATATAGCAGCGACTGTGTCATTGGCTTGATATTAAGAGAGAAGTTCAATGACCAGTAGGAATCTTCAGGCATTTCTTAGAGAGATGTTCATCAGTTCGTCCATCCTCCATAGGCCATAGACCAAACATACATTGGGTCTGAAACGACCGTGTTCTAGCCAATGGTTACAATTTTAGTGGTCTTAACGCTGGTGTAAGAAAAGGGGTCATATGGCTTCAATTATCATGGATAAGCTCAGTACTGGATTACCAAATAGGCAGAGCAGGCACCGGCCTAGGGGCCCCGCGACAGCGGATCAAAATAATATTGAATTGATTTGATCTTGACGTATTAGGAGATAATTTGCGAGGGGGGCCCCGAGATTTTGACTGCCTAGGGGCCTCCACAGGGTTTAATCCAGCACTGGATAGGCTTCAGTTATCATGTGTAAACAGTCCATATTTATTTTGTCTCCTTCAATCCTTGATTCCATTTATTAGTTAATAAGCCAAGTGTCTGATGTGACGTTTTTAAAACTGTAAAAGTTGACAGCATAAGGTGTCTGTCCTAGAATAAGTCATAGTGACACTGACAGTCTTGGCCATGAAAAAGACATGACTTTTATTAGTCCGATGACAGGGGAAACTTGTTTAGAAATATAACATTGAAAGTCAAACAAATGAGAAAGATAAATATCAAACACACCTTGCATGAGTTGATTGTTTAGAAATGTTTGGAGGTCCATGTTAATCACGCACACACCACTCTCTATGCATACAAATACAAGAGGGGCAATTATTGCATCTCCATTGATTCAGTGGCATGATAATTCTTAGGACTTATTGATTCCATAGTGCATGTCTGGTACCCCATCTGAAAACTTTGTGAAATTTCATATTTTATGAAGAGATTCACTTCTTAATATTTTTTAAAATTTTATTTTCTCTACTTCTAGTAAACCTAGGTTAAACTTGTGTATTCATTCTTGGGGTGTTGGAGAAGAAAAAGTTCTTTTAGGTAGAAAAAAGAAAACTTTAAATACCGTCTGTACTTGCTTATAAGTCAAGTCCAATTGCAAACTGCACAGACCCAGATGTGCCATTGCATAATGCACCAGAACATCTGGTTCCCTTCAGTTTGTTAGCAGTTATCAGTAGAACAAACAACACAGACCTTGATCTGCAGGAGCATTATGCTATGGTAGATTAAAATCTTTGTTCTTTGCAGTTTGAATCGACTTATAAGCAAGTACAGATGGTAATTGTTTTCTGCCTTTTGTATAAATATTTTCAGTTAAGAGTAAGTAACCAGAGCTGGAAAACTCAAAAAAATGGTTGATTTTAACAGCACTCATAACACATTATTGGCAATATCATGCCACTGGCTATATCATGCCAAGGGAATAGAAGCTATGTGCCTTTCCAAGAACATACAGAAGCAGCTGACCTGGGAACACTCAACTCTTGGATTACGAGTCCAAAATCCAGCACTCTACCAACATGGCCACTGCAGCTCCCTTCTAAGAATGACCTACTTGTCCTGAAGCAAGCTTGCCAAGAAATTACATCCTTATTTTTTTTTTTTATTAATATTCTGCATAAAATTAATGAAAAGCAATATGAAATTGAATATCTTTGAAAGCACAATTTTCAATATTCACTGGATATAAAGAAATTCCCCCACCCTCCAACCTCACACTGAGTTGTAAGATCTTAGTTTTCAGTGTTTGATACTCAAGGAATGGACCTGAAATCAGCCTTAATTAGAAACATTCTTTGTCATTCCATGGAAAGAGCATGTCATTTCATGTCGATTTGAATTTCTTGCTGGAATAAAAAGTTGATAGTAGGCAATGATATTGGCAGTTATCAATATATCCCTGGAGAGTACAGAAGTCAGAAAGGTCAAGTGTTGTTCAAAACTGCCTCCCAGGGTTTAAAGAAAGCATTTCTTACCTTCCACCTGGCTCGAAGCCATATTTTCATATTGGAGCTTTAAAGTCAAATTTACTGGAATAAAGCAATAAAAGCCAGAAATAAGAACCCCTTCTAAATTTCTCTTTAATGTCTACCCAAAGAAAAGAAATGTTGTATCAGTGTATTAGGTCTACCCACCTGTTTGGATAATAATTTCACGTCAACAGTTTGGATCCCAGCCCTAGGAAATGGAATACTAACTACATCCTTAAGATAAGGTAGATTGAAGGGAATACCTGGGTAGCTAGGTACTTCCCAGGCAAAAACCATTTTAGGGCCATCAGATGTCATTTGTTGTACATTTCCTGTGTATCAGTCTGTGGTAAATACAAATACATGGAGCAATCCAAAGAACATGCCTTAAAACTGTACCCAAAGTTCTGCCCAATTATATATATATATATATATATATATATATATATATATATATATGAGTCCAGTTACAAACTGCACAGACCCAGATCATAATGCACTGGCAAATCTGGGTCTGTGTAGTTTATTAGGAATATCAGCAGAACAAACAGCATAGACCTTGATTTGCAGGTGTATTATGCTACAACAGATCAGGGATCTTTCTTTGCAGTTTGACAAGACTTATGAGTATTTACTATGTATATCGCCCAAAGAAAAAATCTGCAAAATTGTAAAAAGATTTATTAGCATGGGCATGAGGATTTGAAATCATAAGAATACAAATCCACGAGATATTTGTTCAGGTTTATCATGTAGAAAATCTCTGTTTATTCAGTCTTTATTCCAGGTCTGGAAAGAGAGGACCCAATAACCCCTTTCAGGTAACATGTCGGGTTATTTAAAATAAAGGGGTCACAAATATCCCTATTTTGTTTCTTGTTTATTCAAGAAATTCAAGCAATATCAGCATCACAGACAAGTCATGTAATTATTTTATTCGCTTTTCCAGGATTGTATGCTTTGAATAAGTCATTGTAGAATCCGATACAATTTCCTTGTCTACTAATGAACATGTTCAGTGGATCATCATTTAAGTGGACAAAGAAATAGTAGCAAACTGCGCTGTAATCAGACCCAACAATAACGGAATAAAAGTACTCATATATAGTGCTAGAAAGATAAATGTTTATTGCAGAAATTAATGTCAGTGACCAGAGTGTCTGCGGCACTACTTGTCTAAAATCGACTGTGATGATCTTTTATCTTTATTTTCTTGTGTCTGTTTTGTGCACCCAAAAGGTGCCATAGAGGGAACATTCTTGTATGAAAGATAAAAGTAAGGGTGTTACACACAGTGGTGTAGCCTAAACCTAACATAGGTTAATCAATAAAAAGTCAACAAAAGCGTTGATAACAAAGAATCGGAACAAAATCTTTCACTCAGTTTTGACCCCATCTACCTTAGAAATAGGCACAAAACATTACTTTATGCCATGAATTCACAAAAGCAAAAAAATAATTTTAGAAAATTGCAGTGTGGTTGCAGTGCATCTTTTTATTTTGAAAGCAGTGCTGTCATGCCAACTACGACCCAGCTTGATCAATGTATGGTCTTTTTGTAACTCATAGTGAAAATATAACGTGATGAGAATCATTGACTTGTCATAGCTTCAGATAAAATTAAGATGTTTTGTCATAAAATTTTCATAATTTGATTACATGCATATACATCAACTATGCCACTGACATTAAGAAAATTTTTTAAAATTATTTTATTAGCACTATGCAGTTGTTAATGAGCAGGTGTAACAATTATTTAAAAACATGAAAAATAATTTTTTTTATATATGCATGGTTTGAGTTTTTTTGTAGAACTTTATCATAAATGCAATTAAAGCAGATTAATATCTTGGTCATTATTTGAGTATTTTGTGAAAATGTGCGTGTACATTGATTGCTTCTTTAATGTGGACTAGTCTTTATAGGGTTTGCTCTGTGTATTTGATCATGAACTTTAATCAGTTAACTTGAACTTACTGGTACCTCCCACTACTTCAGACTGTAATTGTGCATAAACAATGTGCATTGAAGTGGCAAAATTGATCAGGTGAAGCACACAGGTGCGCAGCAAGAAAAAAAGAAAAAAGGCAGACTCAGATTTCTGTAAATTACATCACAGCACATATAGATTTGATTTGATAACAGTTTATTTACACTTAGCAACTGAAAAAACATTAATTACAGGTGTTCAGACAGATAATTGCCTTGTATAGTTTCTTAAAATCAGCACAACACAAGCTAGAGGTACAAATAAAGCAGTGAAAAGACTTTAAAATTCAGGTACAAATTTAACTCTTTTAAACAAACACAAGTTGCAAACCACCATGAGAGGAATAGGTTTAAGTAAATATATTAGTGAATTATAAACATTTTTTCAATATGCATTTTCCAAATCTCTTTACAGTGCAGTGAAAATATTTTTTGGGAAATATAAAAAGAAGTAATCATTAACATTTTAGAAGTTCATATATTTGTTTCCAAAAGTGGAATTCTAATTACTTCATTTTTGAATTCACTTGAGCTTGTTTGAAATTGGTAGTCATTTTGGACTTTCAATTTTGTTCAGGCATATACAAGTTAATGTCCTCCCACCTGACTTAATACAAATTTTAAAGTTACATATTAAGCTTTTTAAAAAAACGTTTTGGGTTTTCCATAGATGGTAAATTGTTTAGGGCTTGTATATGTTATTTTGTTGATGTCTGTACATGTATTTGTGCAGTGTGTGATCTTAGAACCTAATCTAATTTCAATCTATTTCTGCTCAAAAAAATAACCTATGATGGGTTCAGATGGCCTGCCTTGTGTCCTATATACTTGCATTAATATCTGATCCAACTGCAAACAACATAGACCCAGATCTCCTAGTGAATTGTGCGATAGTATGTATATTGTTCGTTAGGATTAATAAGATGTTGTTTGTTAGGATTAATAAGTATAATATCGAACATAGACCCTGATCTGCCATCACATTCTGTGATGGCAGATTTGGGTGTATGTTTTTGTTTGGACCAATCAGTTGAACAAACAACATTGACCCTGATCTGCAGGTGCATTCCATGAGGGTAGATGTAGATCTACCAAACAACAGAGACCCTGATCTGCTGGTGTATTCTGTGATAGCAGATCAAGCAAGCAACATAGATCCTGATCTGTTGGGTGCATTCTGTGGTGGCAGATCTAGCAAACAACATAGACCCTGAGCTGCTAATGCATTTTGCATTGGCAGATATGTATCAATGCTATTTGCAGTTGTACTTCTCTTGTACACTATAGTATTTGCCTACAACCCTACACCCACCACTGGCATTAAGCATCAAGAATATAAAAATATGCACAAAACTTGGTTTTCATTAATTTGTAATTTCTAACCTGCCACCAAGGTGTGTCATTGACTCTGTTGTCTTGTTTGTGTTTAAAATAAAATGGGAGTTTTCACTGTAAACAATGCCTGCTCACCGTTTTTTTTCCCCCTGCCCCCCCCCCCGAAAACTTCATTTTCAGTGAAGGAATGACCTTCCTACACATACATAGAAGGTAAAAACAGTGTCTTTTTTATCCAATATTTGTAATATCTAGATGTAAGTCCTTTTTTTTATAAAAAAGAATTAACAAAATAAAATGGTGAAGCAGTTTAACTCTTTATGTAAATGAGTTCAGAGGATGCATCTCAAAGGTATGGAAATTTGCCAAATTATGCAGAGCTTATTGAAGTGATGAACAACATTTGTACTGAAAAAAATACATTCACCTATGTTGTTGTTGTTGTTGTTGTTGTTGTAGGGTTTAACGCCATTTTTCAGCACAAGATAGGCTATACATGGCGGCCAGTATAATTGGTGGAGGAAGAACCCTGGAAAACCCTGGGAAGAACCACCGACCCACGAGAAGCTACTGGCAGGCTTTCTCACGTGCCCACGTTAGCCGAGCCTGAGACTCGAACTCACGCAGACAGCATTCACCTATGTAACATGGACACTGAGTTAGTAAAGAAACAACCATTTGGTTTGAAATGCAAGCAAACATGACAAATAAGGACCCTGGTGACTGTTGGGTTAGAAATTGTTAATTAATGAATGAAATGACAAAGTTTTATGCATTGTTATATTTTTTAGGTTTTTCATTTTGAAAATCAGTAGGGGTGGGGGTGGATGGGTAAATACTACACCATATACAGTGAACATTATTAAGTATTGAAATCGGTGGGTGAGGGTGGGCTTACTAATACAGAATATAATAAGACAAGGGGATTATCTTATCATAACAAACCCCCCCACCAAACATGGGTCTATCATTGGAAAATTATGGTATATTCTGGACAACCCATAATCTGACATTAGTATCCTAAATTATCATCAAAGCCCCCCTTTCTCCCAATTCCTTGTCCTTAGAAAAGCAGTTTTCAATTCTTTTTTTCTGTAGAGGAAATGGGAGCACTTGAAATGATTAATGTTAATGTCTAGTGTAACAAAATTTGTGCCATTAAGCTTTAGCATCAACTGTAATATGTACAAACCTTCTGTTTACTTTCAAAGCCATGAAATATAGGCCTTAGTGGGAAAGGTCAGCAGTTTTAGTCTTTTTTTAAAAATTTTTCTACCTAAACTTTCCCCAAAGGGCTGATCCAAGATAATTTCAGTGCATGTACAATATCCATAGCAATCGGTTGAAACTTACTATTGAATTTCACCGATCTTAAAGCTTATATGTTGTCTGTTACAAAATCACCCAGAACTGAACTAGTCTTGACAAACAATTTTTCACACAGCTTGCTGCATTGAGCAAGAATTGCAGAGGATTACATTATTTCATTACTAAAGTGAATTTTATGAGGCAAAGTTGACATGCCTTTTAACGGAGGAAATAAATACTGTAAGTACTCGCTTATAAGTTGAGTTAAACTGCAAACAACAAAGATCCAGATCTGCCATAGCATAATGTGCTTGCAGATCAGGGTCTTTGCTGCTTGTTCTACTGATAACTCCTAATAAACTGCACAGACCCAGATCTGTTGGCACATTATGTGACGACAGATCTGGGTCTGTGCAGTTTGGTGTTGTACTCGATTTATAAACAAGCATATATGGTAGGCATTCATGCCTTTGTAAACTTTGTAACCTAGCAAATAGCTGTTGGGACAAAAATGTCGCACACTGTTGATAAATGTTAAAAAGAAAAAAAATGACATTTTCTGAATATCATCAATGCAATAAGCGAGGAAAGTTCCATGTAATGCTTCAATTACAATAAATGCAAAATGCCATAATAATTTGCTTGCATATTTAATTAATCATACATAGAGATATACTGGTCCAAAATTTGAGTAAACTATTCGATTTCATTTATCTAGTGTCATTAAACTGTCTCACTTGTACTAGGATAAAATGTTTTTGTATTTGGAAACAAAGACATTTTTTTCTTCTGATTAATCTTGGATCTAGGAATGTGTTTGCATCTGTATGTGCATGCATGTGTGTGTGCATGTGCATTGTTACCCAGGAAAAGGGGACTGGCTTTAATTCCCAGATCTAATTTCTTCTTATACAACTAAACCCATGTAATACTATTGTACTATACTACTACTACTAATAAAGTTATACTGTGTATGACAGTGGTTCCCATCCTATGGGCCTACAGAGCCCCACTCCCACCCCTCATCCCTGCCATTGTTGGGGTGGGCTCCAGGGTTATTCCAAGGGGACCATGGGGTTATTCAGGGGGTATGCATTTTCTCAATTAATGGAGGTTCGTAGTACAGCTCTTAGTATGTGGGAGTCTGCAACAGTGTTCAAAAAGGTTGGAGACCACTGGTGTACAACAATTGATTCAGAGTCATCTAAACTTGGTCTGGGCTGTTTTGTTCCACGAAGAAATGTAACAGAATACAAGAGAACTCTGTTTACCAGTTATCTTTATTTGGGTAGTATGGTCCTTATTTTTTAAGATATGGTGCAGTATGTTTGTGTAAATGTTTCTGAATGTCTCTGCATTATGTAATAAAGAGTTTAATGTTGATATGGTACATCCTTCAAACAATATTAAATAGCGTAGGTGAGAATATATGCAGACTGGTCCAGAAATTTGATGTCCAGAAAGTGACTGAAAAGGGTTTTCTTTTTTATGCTTAGCTTTATAATAGTGAGAGTTACAAGGGTTAATTATCGTATATAATCGCTGATAAGTCGAGTCATACTGCAAGAAACCCCCAACAAAGATCCTGATTTGCCATAGCATAATATGCCTGCCAATTAGGGTATATGTTGTTTGTTCTACTGATTACTAGAACACATAATATAGACCCTGATGTGTAAGCTCATTATGCAACAGCAGATTAGGATTGTTGATGTTTGTTTGGATCATTGATGTTTCTTTGCAGTTTTACTTATAAGCAAGTACATATGGTGCTGCAGAGAATGAGGGGACCTGGCTCTGGTACACAACATGTTGTCTAGTCCTGATGCATACTTGGGCAAAGTTTCATTAAGAGTAATATGGAAGGCCCATCGTGACATTTTGCCAAGGTTAATTTGACTATTGGCATGGGGTGGATGGTTGGGTGAGCATGGTGTTTTTTCAAGCTATCTTGGCTTTAGACATGTTAAAAGCTTAAGATTTGTGGTTGACCTTTTCGATGTCATATTTGACTCAAAACACATGCATACAAAATCAACACATATTGTAACATTTTGTCATTAGAATTGAAACTTATTTTGAAGACCATCCATTTAATTTTTTGTGAGGGGGCTTTGGAATTTTTTGGAAATTAAATTCTGCCCTCAAATATAGCCTTGTTCTTACTTTTAGCTTGAAATAGGATGCATCTTGAGGTAACCCCAAAATATCTAGACAGAAGAGAAAATCCTATTCCCCCCCCCCATTTTTGGTGCTTTGCAGTGCAGATCATCTTGTAGGCTTAAGGAAAATGGACAACTTAGAAAAACTGATATAGATTGATGGGTGACCATTAACCCTTATACATACCTACATCAGAGATTAAAGAAGGGACCATAAGGTGTGAAGTTCGTGGCATATAGTGTATGTACCCACTTTGGTCATTACATGTGTAATTTGGCAGTGGCTTCATATATATATATATATATATATATATATATATATATATATATATATATACACAGGTGAGCACATGGTCATGTATTTAAACCATGGTGGTTTCAAACCATGGTGGTCACTGCTGTTATGGCTGAATAAACACCATCTTTACATAGGTACTTCTGTCATTTAGAATTCATTACAATGTTCAGCTTCAATCATATTTGCAAAATACATAATGACCAAAATGGATAATAAACCATAACATCTGTTTTGATATGACACCATTCAGAATTGAGATGATCTGCAAGAAATATTTGTCATAATGTGACTATCATCTAGATTTTTGTTTCACTGAGAAGATAGGCAAGAAATATTTATTATAATGTGGCCATCATGTACATTTTTGTTTCACTTAGAAATGAGTAGCAGGACCCACAGTACTAACTTGCCTCCTATAATAAACCTCTGGAATGACTGATATTACAAATGTAGTGACTTTTAGTAGCTTTAAATTTCTGAATGTTCATGATAAACCCTATGTTTGTCAGTATAAACCCATCCTTGATGTAAGCATCTCTGTAGAAAAAGTGATATTTTATGATCTAGATTTGTATGAAACTTACGTTTTAAATTCTGCAATTAAAGAATCAGGTGCTAATTTCAGTAATTAGTGTTCCAAAGCCAAGTCGGTAAAAGGAATGAAATTCCATGAGTAAAACGTTATCTGTTACAAATAAGATAAGCTCACAAAAGATTCTTTTTACTAAACTTTTACTTTTCACTATCACACAATAATGGCAAGCCAGACCCCCTCCATGTGTGTGTGTGTGTGTGTGTGTGTGTATGTATGTATGTGTGTGTATATATATATATATATATATATATATATATATATATATATATATATATATATTATTTTCACCCATTTCTAGGCTAGTTCCCATTTTTCCATATAATTTGTACTGCAAGTCCTGCATAATGCAGGTCCTTAGACTGGTTTACAGTTGTAATACAAATATAGTCTATCCTTTCTGTATTTGTATCATCTTGAGAGCCATCTTTTTGAGGTAAAGAAAAGAAAAATACCCTTTCCCCCTCCCTCCCCCTTTTAGAAAATTAAATGTGATTCCTTAGTTCTTGGACTTGCTAAAAGGTGTCGATTTTTTTCTGCTATTATTCAAAGTCATAGATTCAACAAGGTGATAGGCAGGTCTTTTATGTACAGGAATGAATGATAAAATTATTACATTTCTAGTAGTGCTAATGATGGTTCCAGTACATAAAATATTACATTTCTGGTAGTGCTAATGATGGTTCCAATTCATAAATTATTACATTTCTGGTAGTGCTAATGTAGGTTCAAACACATACCACTTCATCTGATTATTTGGTTAGTCTTACTGAGATACCATTCAGCTTTAATCACAAAATCATGATAAGAAGATAAAGTCAAGCTGAAATCTGGATTAACATTGTACCATGGGTGACTTGTCACCCTTTAAGGACCTTCAGTCACACTATATGACCATCTGGTTGTTTTTGTTAGTTGAACTCAACAGTAGTTGGGAGGGTATTAATGTATTCCTGGTAATAATTGGGGAGCAGGTGTTACATTTCAATTGTTTAAAGGGTGTTCCTGCCTTTGTTGACCCCAATGAACCAGGTATAGATCCACACATGCAAGGGAACACAGATACATACAGTGGTATTATTTACCTGTGGTTTTTGTTTTACCTTGGAAATTTTGCACAGGTGTATTTCATTGTAATAACAGCAGAAAAAAGTGGCACTGGCACTATCTCAAGAAGCTGGTGCATAAAATGAACACCATTAACTCAAAGTCTTTCCTTATCCATGACAGTATAGGGCAACACAAAGAGTCTGTGAACAAAATATAAGATAGTTTGTGAAATTGCTAGTTTGTAAGCATCTTAGTTTTTAACTGACTCACCTTCAAGCCCAGTACTGGAACGATGACTCCATTGTCTTTGAGCTTGATCAGTCAAACTATCGCTTTCAGTAGGGGCCCCAGGTGGCGGAGTGGTCCAAAGTACTTACCTATACAAATTACTTGCATCTATCTCAGTCTGCATGGGTTCAAGTTTTGGCTGACTGAAATGGGTATGTTAGAAAGATTGACAGTAATTTGATTTTCATCCCCATCTTCAAGATCTACTGATTTGTCCACAAAACCCCCCAGAAATCAATAATCTGTCAAGCATAGGTATTGCATGCTAAAACATCTGCCAAGCATAGGTATTTCCAGTTAAAACAACATTCAATAGACTGTTTATGATTATGGTAATGTGTCAATCAAGTTGTTATTAACCTAACAACCAATCAAATCATGGCTCACAACTCATGCTGATGCATTTATTGTGTGTACACATGTTGTTGTTGTTGTTGTTGTTGTGGGGCTTAACGCCATTTTTCAGCACATGATAGGCTATACATGGCGGCCAGTATTAATGGTGGAGGAAGAAACCGGGAAATCCCTGGAAAGAACCACTGACCCACGAGAAGCTACTGGCAAGCTTTCTCACATATCCACATTTGCCGAATCCTAGACTCGAACCCACACAGACAGAGGTGAGATGGCAGTGATCTGTACTGGAGAGTGCTTTAGACCACTCGGCCACTCAGGGCCCCTTGTACACATGTAAGTTTTACTTGTCAATATTTCAGTATTGAGTAATGTTTCGTGTATAACAGATTGTAGGTAGCCCGAAAAGTCTAAAACACTTCTTGAATTATTTGGAAATATAATTTTGGTACCATGTAGTAATGTATGCAAATGGTTTCAAAGGAAAATATGCCATCAAAAAATAACAAATATGTTTGCTGGTTGAACAATGTTTGGATAGACAAATTTAAATGTTTGAAGCATAGTGTGTGTGTGTGTGTGTGTGTGATTTGGATTTTTAACATAGCTTTAACAATTTTTCAGTCATATCACTATGATGTCTGCAGTGTGGCAGTTTATCGTGATGTCTAGCACTGGGGGGCATCATGCCGCAGACATGTAGCATGATGTCCCACCCAGTCACAATATCCTGAAACCAGGTCGACCAGTCCTGACACTAACCTCTTAATGCTGAGCACCAAGTGAGGCAGCTGTTAGTACAATTTTTGTAAGTCTTTGGTATGACTCGGCCGAGGATCGAACCCATGACCTCCTGCATCCGAGGTGGATGCTCTAACCACTAGGCCAGTCTGAAGCATAGTGAAAAGGGAGAGACCTTTGAGAACTGCGTAACTTGCAGCATACATTTGAACATTTCTAGATGGGCAAAATGATCTTACAAGTCACTTTAAAAGTATGTATGTAGCACACTTCAAATGAGAAAACATCACAAAATGTGCCAGAAGTGATGCAGATGTATGCACTAACATCAGAAGACAGTGAGTGTCACTAAAGAAAATAACATTAAAAAAAAGTTCATAAAGTTGAGTAACAATTATTCATTGCAGTTAATTTCCTTATTCTTTAATACGATGTGCGCTTGCATGCTTAAATTTATGACAAAAATGGTCCTTATACTAATCTCCCTGATTTGAACCCAATCTCTGATTGTGAGTACAGATCTCCCTGATTTAATCCCAGAAAACTTGACTTTGGATGATTTTCACTGAAAAACTTCTTGTGATATCTAGTTGGACCAAAAGGGAAATGATCACCATGGCTGCCATCTTGAAAATCTTGATATTATAACTCCTACTTAGCAGTGAGTCATAAGGACACACAGATTTCGCCGGAAGACTTCTTGTGGTATCTAGTTGGTTCTTAATTAAAATGGTGTTGATTTGATTTTCAGTATGGCAATCGGTGTCCATTTTGAAAATCTTTTTATTGTTCCACATATTAATGGATAGTCATATCAAGATGGGGCTGTGCATGCTTTGGTCCTAAATGAAAATGGTGCTGACCTAATATCAGACATTGACACCATGACAGCCAACTTTAGAATGGATGGTCATATTTGCATTCAGTTTTCAGATCTTCAGATTTTCTAAGACTGAAAGAAAAGAAAAATCTTTAATTTGGATTGATTTCATATCTCAGTACAAACTCTGTGTCATGCAATATTTCACATTTCACTATTTTCCTGTCTTGGTACTTTTCTTAAGCACCAATTTTAGTTTTGTTCATTCCTATTTGATCTCTACAGAGCTCCAACAAAGCATGGGGTAGTCTTGATGAATGAGAAGCTGGCTCAGATAATAAAATAAAGCCTTGTGGTGACTTCATTGGAGATGCCTAATAGCCTGGTTTACACCTGGCAGTATTGCAAACAAAATAGCTACTTTTGTGCACCTATTATGACATGTTGCAGATATTTACATGTATTCTTGAAATTTTTACAGTGGTAAAAGTTGAAGGGTATGGCCCAGAAAAATGTTGTATTTAAAGGTGAATCCATGGCCATTACACATAAACTGGTGCCTTGTACACCTCTAGATTTATGTTTTAACCAGTTGGTCTGAGTGACACTGGATCATTAATATCTGGTTTCTCCATTATAAAGACTATTGTATCACACCATTTATGATTGCCATTTTACACAAGGAATTTAGTAGTAAGAATTCCATATGAATTTAAAAAGTACTGCATATACTCACTTACAAGTTTGGTCAAACTGCAAACTGTAAATTAGGAATAATCAGTAGAACGATCAGCATAGACCCTTATCTGCCAGTGCATTATGTGATGGCACATCATGGTCTGTTTTATTTGTTTTGATGCTTTATGGCACAGCAACACTAATAGGTTATTTAGTGCCAAGGCAATTACCTTGCCCAAGGACACACCACAGTAGCTGATCCTGGCTGGTACCATCGTAGGATTTGAACCTGCAACCTATTGGTCATGTGTCTGGTATGCTTACCACTGAGCCAATGTGACTCCTGAGTGTTGCATGCAGTAAGCACCATCTATACTCACTTATTAGTTTTGACCAACTGCAGAATGCACAAACCCAGATCTGCTATTGCATGATGCACTGGCAGATTCGGATCTATGCAGTTTTGTAGGGAATAATCACAGATCAAGGACCCTGATCTGTTAGCTCATCTTGCAAGGTTGAACAGGGTCTGTATTGTGTGCAGTAGGACCAGACTTTAAAGCAAGTATATAGGATAACCATTACTTCAGGAGTTGGATGGGGTTTCCTCATATTGATGTCCATTTAGCTCTCAGCTGAAATTGAAGCAGTCCATCAGAGAGTGATTAAGACTCCAAGAATGATTAAGAAAGACTCATCCAGCTATTGAATTAATGCATTATCCAGCCTCATCAATACATATACATTTGATCCCAACTATCAGTCAGGACATAACCACTGGGGGAATAAGTTACTTAATGTCCTCTGGATGGCCAGGAGTCCAAATTATCATTAATGGTCCTTTTTTTTTTTTTTATAGCTTTTCCAAGGGGGGAAATACATCACATGTTTATAGCCTTGCATCTCATTCTGTCATCATTTGAAACTTTTCTACAATGAAACAAAAAAAAAAAAAAAAATTATTTTGCTTATATTAGATAATGGTTAGTAATTTATTTTCATGTTTCTTGTCCACAACATTAATAAATTTTAATGTATTTACAGTTGAAACTAAAAACGTACATGACTGATTAGGACAAAATAAACCCCAGGGGGCACCTCTCTGTGCCAATAGCACTTAAACCACTTGAAAGGAAGCAAGCGTGATTGCACAGTTTCAATCAATAGGCTTGTTTTAATGAATGATAATAAAGTGGGGTGTCTTTGTGCCATCAGGATAGTCTATCACCAGTTTGTGGGAATCAGGAATCATGGGATAGCCTGAAGCCATTGCATGGAAACAGGAGGCATTGAGGTTGATGAAGGGATGAAATTTGATCCTTCTTTTTCTTTTTTTTTTTCCACAGTAAAATTGGCATTATAAATTGTGCTATGCTTTGTTTAAATCCAAATTTAGATTGGGATGTGTATGACAAGAATGTTAAAAATTGATGCAGTGAGCAAATGAGAAGCATATGGATGCAAAAAAGTTTATAACTTGCGCTTTAATTTTCCCAACTGGCCAATTTGGAGCCCCAATAAGTGACTCATTACCTCTGGCTCGTTGATTTTAAGACAATGAATTCTCAGAATCCCACTGTCTTGAACAATTAACATTGGCTACCCTGATAAAGCAAATTTAAACAGCAATGTTGACTCACATCTCACTTTTTTTTCTTCCCATTTTGATAGTGGAGTCAACTTCAGTTCGTGGTTGCATTGTAGAATCCCATATTGCTAAATAGCAAACACAGCAGTCCCTCATTATAACACCCCATCATTGTAAGGCAGATATGGTCATGCAACCAGATTTGTTATGTAGTTAAAATTATATGTAAAATGTACTGCATTATAAGTTGGCTTCACTATAAGGCGTCAAGTGCTATAAAGAGAAAGTGTGGTACTACATAATAATTTGATGTTGAGGTAAATTAAAACTTTGGAATCTTATTCTGACTGTAAGAAGTTGACATCCTTCTGTATCAAGGGTGGGCAAGATATACCTCATGACCTGGTTTTATCCTGTAATTTACACTTTGGGTGAGGCTTTTAAAATCGCTTGAGGAAGTTGCATAGGCCTGTTCTGTATGTTGGTTCCTGGAAGGAGGAAACTGGGATGCAGATGCACAAGCTGATGCATTTTCCAAGTACTACCTAGGCCTTATGTATGTAACATTATTTTTTAGTGGGGTTCTAGCTTGGTACCTTTTCTTTGAGTTTACTGCATAAAATGTAGATATGATTTTTTATATAAAATTGAAGTTGCTTGTAGCAATTGTTTTATTTTTTAACCTACTGCATATAATTGCTTATATGACAAATCAAACTAAACTGCACAGAACCAGATCTGCCATTGCATAATGTGCTAGCAGATCTGGGTCTGTGTAGTTTGTTAGGAGTAATCAGTAGAACAAACAACATAGACCTTGATCTGCAGGTAAATTATGGTACAGCAGATTGGGATCTACATTATTTGCAGTTGGACCAGCTTTAAACAAGTATAGATGGTGTATTCACAACTTCGACCTATTGGGCTTTGCTAGGGTCAGAATCCTCATGAGCTGTCCCAATGGAAAAGTGTATATGATAAAATTTGATAAATTTAGTCACATCTTATACTTATTTATAAGTTGATAATAGTAACAGACAAGTAGGTCAGCAAATGTCAGTTCCAGACAGTTTTGTCAGACCATAGATTAGGGGTGTAAACATGTGGATTTGTCCATTCCCCCTCTCAGAGAATGTGTGGAAAAAATGATCTTCAAGTTTATGTCATAACTTGTTCATACAAAGGAACACATATCTAAGCTTTAAATATTAAAATATCTTACTTTTTATGTAGTAAATTAACTGACTGAAGGCCTAGATATTTAGCAATTTACTTTAAGATGAAAATCTTCTTGCATATTTTATATATACATAGTTTTCATTATGTTATATATACTGTATATGTTCGCTGTAAGTCCAGTCCAACGGCATAAAAGATACATTGTGATCTGCCGTTGCATAATGTGCCTGCAGATCAGGGCCTATGTTGCTTTTGTTATGCCGATTACTCCTTTCAAACTGCACAGACCCTATCTGGGCCTATGCAGTTTGCAATTGGACTTGTATTATAAGTGAGTGTATATGGTACACATCTTATTCTGTGGTATTGCTTATACATTATGTTGCATGTACTCATCTACCTAGTGAAAAAAAAACATCAAGTAAAATATTCTTGTTTAAAGGGTTTTGTCATTTGCATGGTCAAGAAAGGCACAAGAGAAATAAATGTTCTTTGAAGGGTTTTCTCGCCTGCAAAGTTTTAAAAACAGCATCTGGTAAAAGATTCTTGCTGGAAGGATTTTCTTTTCTGCATAGTTAAAAAAAAAAGCAATGTGTAAATGTTCTTTTTTGAAGGATTTTCTCATTCTACATAGTTAAAAGGTATCAGGGAAAATATTCTTGTTATAAGGGTTTTCATCAGGCAAAATATTTTTGTTGGAAGGGTTTTCTCATCTGCATAGTTAAAAAAAAGCATCAGGGAAAATATTCTTGTTATAAGGGTTTTCATCAGGGAAAATATTTGTTGGAAGGGTTTTCTCATCTGCATAGTTAAAAAAAGCATCAGGGAAAATATTCTTGTTATAAGGGTTTTCATCAGGGAAAATTCTTGTTGGAAGGGTTTTCTCATCTGCATAGTAAAAAAAAAAGCATCAGGGAAAATATTCTTGTTTGAAGGTATGTCTCATTTTATTAGTTCTAATATTCTTTTCCCCACTCTCTCCACTATTTGAATATCTCTTCATAGCATGTCCACAGCTATCTGTGTGGTTTGCCTTCAAGATGTTGATACAGTAGATTTAATCTCATTTGTTGTTTCTGATCTCGACTTTATTTTTCATGATCCCTCATTCCAGGTATTGATGCCTGTGACTTAACCTTGGAGTGGATATTTGTTTCACGCAGAGAATTTGAGCCAATTTGACTTTGAGGTTTACCAAATTTACCTAGTGATGATTTTATATTCATTTTCACCTCTATTTCAGCTCAAGATCCCTACTCACCTGGATAGATGATTCACCTGCGGAATTTTTATCGATTAGCATCCAGGTGTGTTTACATAAGCCCTAAATGTATTTAAACTGAACATACTTGGGTTAATGGATGAAAGCTTTTGAGAGAGCTTAGATGTGCATGGTTATATTAGAGACGGGAACATATTGGCAAGAATAATAATAATAATAATGTTCTAAAATTTTTAACTAGAATTCCACTGGAGATACTAAAGCACTAATAATGCACTAGATATAGTACAAGCATAAAATTCACAGATGCTGTGCTGCACCTACTGCACCTACCTTGACAGTACATAAGGTGTGAATGTTGATAGGTAGTTTAAATGGATGCTTTTACAGGAATATTTTATAATACAATGATTTTGGGTTGGATCCATCCAAGTTGTTGTGGTAGATCAATGGTTAGCGTCATGAACCCTATGCAGGAGTACAAGGTTTGATTCCCATGTCAGGATGGGCAAACTGCAGTATTGTGCCCTTGGACAAGACACTTTAATTACTGAATGAGACATACT
Source organism: Megalonaias nervosa (assembly GCA_016617855.1). NCBI lineage: Eukaryota > Metazoa > Mollusca > Bivalvia > Unionida > Unionidae > Megalonaias > Megalonaias nervosa. The sequence continues at coordinate 138,814 of JAECUM010092895.1, read as the reverse complement.
GAAAAAGGGCCTTTTGCAAAGACTTAAAAAGTGGGCTTAGCCAAACCAAAACAAAATATTGTATTTCTAATGCGGGCTAATATTTTTTGAAAGATTTTGTTCAAGACCCCACAACAAATCAGGTAGAAGAAGAGCCTTCAGTTCTCATAACCTTTAAACCTGCATGGTGGAAGGTAAATTTAATGACTCCGATTATGAGCAGAAACAGGAGAAAGGAAAATGATGAAAAAATAAACTTTGTAAGGCTGCTAGCGCTTAAGTAGTTAGTGTGTGATCTGTGGTTGCAAGTATTTTAAATAAAACAGGGTAATAAAAAGTACTCAGCTGGAAATGTGGGTCATAAACCTTTCAAATATTATACTGTCTGAAAATCTCCTAGTGGATTAAATTTATGTTGACATATTAAATGGATGATACATCATTCCACTCCATCTATGCCTGGGGAAGTGTTCCATCAAAAACCCATCTTACAGGAACATACTGACAAGAATGTATGCTCTTGTCCCAGTTTTAGTCTTTTACTTTTTTATAAGCTGGTCATAATGTGGAGTAAGCAAACCCTCCCCCCCCCCAAGTGGAAATAGTGTGTGGGGTGGGAAAGCCAAGTGGGGGCCTGAAATTCCCATAAAACAAGTTTTTTTTTTAATATGAAACCAGTTGATTTTGGGGTCAGGATGTCATAAGTCAAGAGCACTGTTACTCCAAGAAAGATGGGTTTTGGACAGTGATGTTTGTTGTAGATTAAGCTCCTTGACCAGACCTTGTACATGACTTACACTCAGGGTAAGCATACAACCTTTAGATTTGGGGTCTAAGGTCAAAGGTCACAGTCATGGTTAAGTCTAATAAGAAAATGGTTTCTGAACAATAAGCCTAAGACTGCATAGCAATTTTTTGGACCAAAAGTCAAGGTCAGTGAGACTTGTTGCTTTAAGAGTCAGTTGTGCCCAAATAGTGCTTATATCAAGGGCTATTCAAACATGGGTTAGGGTGATTTATTGTTTTTAGTAGCCCTTCAGATAAAGTTTTGCATTTTCAGTCAGGGAGCAGGAAGCCATTGTGGCTAAGTGGTTTGTGTGCCAGACTCGTAGGTGCAGGTCCGAATCATACCATGGACCAGCCAGCCAGCCAGGGCCAGCTACCATAGTGTGTCCTTGGGCAAGGTACCTTACCCCAATTACCTTGCACTAAATAACCTACCTGTGTTGCTGTGCCATAAAGCACCAAACCAAACCAAACCAGGTCAAACCTGTGTGTGAGAGTTTTCATTAGGAATGATATGTTCCAAAAAGTAGTTTTTCACTTTTAGCAGTTTGAAAGGTGTAACTTGATTGGTGAATAAAAAGGTTAACAGAACATGAACTCTGTTGGTGCCTGTCAGATCTAAATGTTGATGAGTAATATAGAGTTGTGCTACATTTGAATCATCTCTTCCATTAGCAAAGTTTCCTTCACAATATCAAAATTATTTTCCTTCAAAATGACTAAATTGCATCTTGTATCATTGTAAGGAACAAGGTAACTGTGACCTAGCATGTGATGAATTTACTTACCAGTAATCTGAGCATACATGTTGGTTGAAATTCCAAGATCGATGATTGGTTCCTCATAACAAAATTAATAATCAGTTATAATCAGTTAATGATATTTTCAATAAAACATCTTCAGAATGACTTCATCACAACTTACAGTAAGCAGATTATATGAAGACCGCTGATTGGCTAACCAATCAGAATACTTGTTATGAATAGGATAGGATAGGGTATAGGGTTTAATGGCAGATCAGCACAGTACTGGCTGTATGGTGCAGAGAAAATGTTAAGTTCTAAAGGCATAAAGATAAATAATTTTAGGAATATTTTGGATAAAACCAGTGAAACATTGTGTTTTGCTGCTACAGAGTTTGGATAAATACCTTGTATACTTTGCTTACAAGTCAAGTCTAGCTGCAAACAACATGGACCTTATTTGACATTGCATTATGCACCAGCAGATCAGGGTCTGCATTGTTTGTTCCATGATTCCAAATACAAACTGCAAAGTCCCAGATCTGCTGATGCATTATGCGATGGGAGATCTAGGTCATTGCAGTTTTCAGTTGGATTCAGTGTTACGTATAGGCTCGTTCAAAAGGAACAAAAGAAAAGAGTAAAACGAACAAGCTTTGTAAGTTTTAACAAAAATAATTTATTTCCCTAGAAAACACGGTGAAAAGGTGAAAATAGAAAATAGGACTTACAGTTTGTGAAGACAATCCAAACATTTATCCTAGTACTGAAAAAATACAAGTCCTATCACTAAATAATTTTAACTGAATCCAGGTTCGAATCTTGATGACGTTCCAAGATGGAGGATGATGACGTCAGGTGAAGTCTTTATATGAATGTCAAGAGTTCCACGTTGAACCACAACTTGTAATGTTTCAATGTAAAATAAATTTCCATCGAATGTCTTTGTCACTTGTGTAGTTTTCCAGGAAATAATTATTATTATCTAAAAAATAGATGAACTTCTGAACAAGCTGTCATCTATGATAAAACATCTCAAGCTCCAAAGATGTAAAAATACAACTCTTTACGGCACGGCACCTAATAGAAATATATCCTTCTTCTTGAAGATATATTGTATGACTGAATATTTCACGGGGATCTGAGTATTTTTAAACTGAACCAAGACGTCATTTCAGGTGCACATGATGGAATGCGTGGCTATTTCGCAATAAACAATGCAATTTCATGTGGGCCAGGAAAATGACCTTGGCAATAACCAATCGTTTTCGCGTAGTGTTTACTTAAATCGACAAACCATGGCATGCAAAATTTGTGCTTATGCGAATCATACTATGTTTTATATAAACATAATATCTCTTTCAAAAATATCAGATCCCATAACATCAGATTATAAGCAAGTATATATGGTAGACTTGAGAAATAAAGATATTAATGAAACTTTTGGGATGACTAAGCAGCTTTTTGAAAATTTATAATATGGAAATCATAATCGAGTCATGACTGCTTGATACCTCAGACAAATCGTTTGAATATTTTGATTAATTGTCACACCACTCCATGAACTTACATTGATATGAAAACATCTTGTAATTCTTACATAAGACCATTTGGCTAGTATAATAAATTTGTCAAAAATATTGTGTGGCTTATTGTCTAAGACAAATATCTTGCAAAATGATACAAAACTGGATGTGGACATCTTGTCAGGCATGGACTTAAAACTAGATAAAGATGGTAATTTTATTATAGTATAGGCTTGAAGAAGCACAAAACAAACATTTAGATTCAAAGATTGCATTTCATATTAGCAAAGGATTGAATTGTCAAACTTGAGATGCCTTCACTTTAAGAGAAATGGTAGATTATATAATACAGACAATTGTTTTCTTATGTCTTCTGTCTGGCGTATTTGATGCTAATTAGACATGCAGTACACTTTTGTAGACAGATACAGGGTTCTGACATGGTGTGTGTTTATCCATTTATACAGAACTGTTTATTGAAAAAACAAAACCCTTCTGACTTGAAACCATAACTTTCCCTGATCTCTTGTAAAATGCCATGTTAGCTGTTACAGTTTTGTTGTAACAGTGTTGTGCTGCATAGGATTGGAGTAGTTAAACAAATGCACCATGTCAATATTGGAGTCCTTTTGGACAACTGCTTCTAAATAATCCATTTGTTGGTGTAGTAAGCCAAGAATGGACTTCATGTCGTGAGCCTGATGAGTTTGGACCTTTGCTTGGGATATACCTCTGTAGAGACCAAAACTACCTCTCCACTTGTTTATTTTCTTGGCAAACTCCTAGAGGATGTGAGTGAGCTCAATACACATTCTGGTGTAAAGAAAAAGGAAGCTAATGTATAGCCAACAATGCTGTTGGCATCTGGTGATGTTTATTTTCATTGTAAACTGTGGAGAAAGGCTTATCAAGCATTGTTCAAGTTCCATTTCAGCAGGTTGTAGGAGTCTGGTGTAGACATTCCAAGATCAGCTAGATGTTGAGACCTTCTGAGATTACCAGAAATATCAAGAAGTCTATTTTTCTGTGATAGGAGAAAATGTTTGACATTGTAGCTGATTTGTTTTTCAGTTGCACAGATTTTACGCTTGCATTCCACATATCAGTTTTACATTTCCTTTCAGCCAAGGAAAATGCCAGACATATTCATTGATACTGCTTATTTTCAAGTTTGATTAAGAAAGATGGCTTCAAGAGTTCTAAGACCTTATCTATTCTGGAAACTGGAAAGGTCCAAAAATGCATAATCATGTCCTGTATTTTTGTAAACTTTAAGGTTACTAGTATACCCAAAGGTCCAAGAAAGTGCTGCAGGAATTGTTTTTGTGTGTTAAAACATTTCTAAATGGTCTTGAACTCAATGTCTACATAGATGTTATTGTATTGAAACTGATTCCAAGAAACTACAATTTGCAGTTGAGCCATATGGTAATCAAATGAGTTTTCTTAAAAATATGCAATAATCAATCATAATATATCAGTTTCTAGTAGGAAAATCAGGATATTAATCATTGTTGACCTTGGTGTCAGAAGAGGTTTTTGGTAAATTTCTTGGCACCAGACACTAGAGCCTGTCTTTCTGTAATGTCTGGCATGTCATAATTCTGACCAACAAGTTGAATTTTCATTCTATTTATAAATGATGTAGAGTTTTCTCAGCAGCCTTGTGTCCTAAATTGTAATTGATAAAATCTAGCAACTTTGAATTACAAGTTTTAATTGGTTGGTTTTAAATGGCACTTTGAGTTAGAGGTTTTATTTGGTTAGTTTTTAATGGCATGTTGAGTTACAGGTCTTAATTGGTTGGTTTTTAATGGCACTTTGAGTTACAATAACACATGTAACTCAGTTTTAATTGATTGGTTTTTAATGGCACATTGAGTTACAAGTTTTAATTGGTTGGTTTTTAATGGCACTTTCAGTGCTTTGTTTCATTGTATTATGCAGAGGAAATGGGAGTTGAGTGCTTTTCCCCAAGGATACACTAAAGCAGCCAACCTTGTGTGGCCTATGTGGGAATTGAACCTGTGACTCTCGGATGCATTTTCCACCTGAACAATAAAAAAAGAAGTGTTCCTTGGTATGAAAACTTTGACAACAGTTTCTTTTTTCAAGGTATAGAATAGAGGAAGTGGCCATGGTTCAGCAAACCGATATCAGTTGTTGGAGGTACTATGCCTCATTGATCTTAAGAGAGATTTACATTTGTACTGTCTACAAGAGATATCTAAAACTGAATTATGTAGACTTTTGTAAAAGATAGAGCATTCATATTTTTGGTACACATTGTCAGATATTGGTACAGAGATGGCATAATCTCAAAAATCACATTAGCTCTCTGATTACTAAACCTAAGATCAGTATTGCACCTTTTCTGGGCCAGATAAAACACATGTTGGAAGTTAGGGTGAAATGTTTCTTCACAAATTACCTGGTACACTATTTTAAAAAGCTTTTAATAATTCCATTAGATACTGCTAAGTGTTTCATTTGTGGAATAACTAGGATCTGATATATTCAGGTTTAGTGAGGGCAAATGTAGTTTACTGTATATACTCATTTATAAGATCAGAGTCCATTTTGTTTGTTGCACCAATTACTCCTAACAAACTGCAGAGACCTAGATCTGCTGGCATATTATGTGACAGCAGATCTGGGTCTCTGCAGTTTGCAATTTGGACTTAGAAGCGAGTATATATGGTAGTCAAAATTAAACTTGTAACAGTATTTGAAATTGAGACAAGTGCAGTCTTTGCAAGCCTGCATAGATGGAAAGTCAACACAACAATCACTCTGGTGTATTTCCAGATGTCTGTAAATCTGGATCTGTCCACAACTTAGATTAAGGTCATTGTTAAAGTTTATTTTGATTAAGCTAATGTTAATAATTTCATTTCCAGTGGAATAGAAGGAAGATTAGACAAGAAGGGTGCCTCTTGTTTATACAATATATGGATTTTCCTACTTTTATCTTTCAGAAGGCCCTTATAAATATTTTATTTCTTCTTGAAATAAGATTAGGCCAAAGAAAAAAATGTGTTTCTATTCAACTGACCCACCCAAATATATATATATATATATATATATATATATATATATATATATATATATATATATATATATATATGAAAAATAATTATAATAAAATGCCACCAAATAATAACCTGCCAACCCAAATTTAAAACCAGTGCATTAGGAAACAGTTTTTTATCCCTTGGCCATAGAGTTTGGTATGAAAAACTTTTACAACATGAATTTGACGAAGTTTTCAAATAGATGTGTATCAGGTACATGACATGCCACAATAAAAAGAGTAAGAGTCAAGTACAGTGAACAGTAAACAGCGTGGACCCTGATCTGCCATCAGCAGATCAGGGTCCATGTTGTTTGTTTTACTGATCATTCCTAACAAACTGAATATACCCAGATTTGTATTTCTTGTTGAAAGCATTAGCCTCCTGGCTGTACCAATTCTGTGTGACCACTACTCATCAGAACTTGAACTCTAGTCTTTTTGGCATTTCAGGAAAGCCAAAAGTGACTGATCTTTTGGGTGGGTTGACCTTCAATCAGTTTTGCCATCAATACTGCTAAAATAATTGGCACATATGAACTTTAAACCACATGGTGACAGCTCGTTTGAGTCATTCAGATCCCATGTGTTCCAGTTTTTTTTAGACAGTTAAATTGAAATCAACTGGGAATGTCCTTGCTACAAATTGATCTCTAATGAAGTTGGATAAACTGAATTAAAAAAATGGCCCAGTGGATGTCAGCAAAGATGATATTAACCAACCCTTAGAATCCTTAAAATGGGAATATTAACACCCCTTAACCTGCAAACAATATCAGCAAAGTGCCAGAGATGTTTTTTCTTTAAGTTGGGGCCAGTGATTTTGAATGGAGTCAACTGGGCGGAAGGACCAGGCCATACAATATCAGTCTTTGCCTAGCAGGTGCCCTTAAAAGAACAGCATGAAGTTTGCCTTGAATAAACCTCAAACAGATGTTTATTTGCTTTTTACCATGTATACTTAATTAAATGCACTTCTATCCTCTGATTGCTGTAAATCTACTCAACCAAGGATATTAAACAATTTAGTGATTGCCTAAAAAATGTAAGGTTTAAAAGGTTCTCAAAAATGTATCTGAAGTTCCATGCAAGGTAATAATGACAATCAGTTGTATTTCCATTTGATTTGGACTTTTTTGCAGGAGTATTGCCTAATTTCTTTCTCTGGAGGCCAAAAGATTGATGCGGTTGGACACATGAAATGGAGTTGAAAAACCCTACTAGTTAAACAGATGTTGAACAAAAAATTGGTTGTTAGAATCAACAATTGAAAGCAATATCTTTTTCTTTTCATTCCACATCAGTTTTTTGTGGGGTCACAGTTAGAAATGTGAGTGAGCTCTCATCACAGTTAACTGTTTGCTCAAGTTTGAAATGAGAAATTCACATTGGAAGAAAGGAAGGTATTAGAAACATTAGAGCATCAATGAAATAAATGACAAGATGGAACAAAGGGACAAAAAGGAGAGAGAGTATGTATGTATTTATGTATGCATGTATACATTAGGGTATAATGGCATGTTGGCACAGCAATGGCTGTACGGTGCAAAAAAAGGATAATTAAAAAAAAATGTGAATATAAAAGAATTGTGCAACAAACTCCAGAAGACAGAATGCCCAAATAATGTAAACCAGAAGCACTACAAGATATAAGGTAATATAAATACAAACAACCAAACAAGTCACTTTAGGAAGATAAGCATGTGTGTGTGTGTGTGTGTGTGTGATTTGGATTTTTAACGTACTTTAAAAAAATTCAGTCATATCACTATGATGTCTGCAGTGTGGCAGTTTATAGTGATGTCTAGCATTAAGGCATCATTCTGCAGACATGTAGCATCTTGTCCCACCCAGTCATATTACCCTGACACCAGGCTGACCAGTCCTAATACTAACCTCTTAATGCTGAGCACCAAACAAGGCAGCTGCTAGTACCATTTTTTAGAAGTCGGGTATGACTTGGTGGGGGTTCAAACCTGCACCTCCTGCATCAAAGGCAGATGCTGTAACCACATCAGCCACCAGAGTGGTCTTTAAGATGATAAACCCTTTTGGATAAACATGAACATTGAGTATTACAAGATAAAAAGGTAAAGATGTTAAAAGTCTGTAAAATGAATATAGAATAAAAGATGAAGGTTCAAAAATATACCATCCTTAAAATATAGTCAACATTTGTTATAGAAAACCACATTTCCACAAAACCTACAAGATTTTCAATGTTGGTACATCATAAAATTCTTAAATTGAGTTCACATAAAATGTTTTAAGAATATTCACCATTAGTGGACACTGGCAGGGTATGCATTCTTTTCGTTCCCCTTTCAGGACGTATGCAGTATCTATTGTAGAACTGAAAATTTTGAGTGAAAATTTACTGCCTCCATTTAAAAACAAGGGCAGAATTTATGAATATAGGAAGGTTTTGATAGAGTTTGAAAATATAATATCCTACTTTCCTGCATTTATTGATTGTTTGGCTTAGATTTATCGAAATTGGTGCAAATTCGCAATCACATCCTGGAATAGACTGTTGATATGCACGAGTCAGGTATGCTTGCCCCATACGTGATCAGCATGGTACAACGTCATATCTGTGTTCTGTTTGAGGGATGCCACGCTCCAGTGATGGGTTGAATGTTGTGAAGCTTGTTTTTTTTAATATTTTTGTCTCACATATTTTGCCAAGTATGACCAACATGCTGATTTAAATACATTTGATGTCTTCATTTGGAAAGTGTGAATACAGGGAAAAAGGGGTGGGGATGAGAGATGGGCTGCCTTATGATGACCCTGTTCAGACTTGTTTACAAGTTGGTATTGTCTTTAATGTAACATTGAGTTGATGGTAGAGAGTGATCCAATTCAAAATTCTGCTAAAATTCTATTGCCATATACATGTATATGTATACTCACTCAAAAGTCAAGTCCAACTGTTAGCTCCATAGATCTAGATATGTCATTGCATAATATGCTGGCAGATCTGGGTCTGTGTAGTTTGTAGTAACCAGTGGAACAACAACATAGACCCTGATTTGCCAGTGCAATATGTGATGGCAGATCAGGATCTATGTTGTTTGCAGTTGTACTTGATTACATTAGCTCATTAGAAAGCAAAGAAAAACCACATAGGAGATAAATTAATTAAAAGATACAGCTGAAGTTTGTTTATCCAACCTTCCTGGGGTACACCGATTTAGTTTGGAAAAAATAAGTGGTTATTAATTATTTAATTACTTTCGTGTAAAAATGACTTGGGTCATGGGTTTGGTTCACATCTCAGGGTGGTTCAGATACTGAAACTTTGGATAAGTGAACCTGTGTATGCATTGCTACAGCTGCTGTGATATTTAAATTTGTAGGTGTTGTGGTGACAGTGCCACTTTTTCCCTTCAACTGATTCTGAGATTGAATTTTGCTGGAATCCCGCCAAAATTGATATGCCAGTATCATAGGCCAGTAACTTGTAAAACTTGTAAAATATTTGTGTCCCAATTACCTACTTAGGGAATTCATTCATAGCAGTGTGTGACATCATTCCCATAATGGCTAGTCTTAAAGTGTGGAGCAGTGCATGATGGGTAAAAGTAGAGTACATGTATTTCCATACTTCAAAGATGGAGGATAATAGTTATCTCCAGTCTTATGTTGACTGGAATTGTGGTTAAATTCACATGCAGCTTATGTATGTGATAGTTCAAACCGAGTAAGTTGGTTGGCACCAAATCCATGTACACATCAAAATTTTGATCTGGACCTTTTCTGCTATGTCAACACAGCCATAAAATTTACATTAGGGAAAGTATTGATATAATTATGATTAAACCCATTAAACTTTAATAATAATATAATTAAGATTAAACCCATTAAACTTTAATAATAATATAATTAAGATTAAACCCATTAAACTTTAATAATAATATAATTATGATTAAACCCATTAAACTTTAATAATAATGTGCTCATGTAAGTACCTATCTCTTAGGAATTATTTTCACACAATGGATGTTTATGTGGGATGGGAGCTCTGGACCTATGAACTTGTGCTGTGCAGAATGCTTTTAAAGACTGGCCATTATATTTTCTGGGTGGGGAAAGAGTTTCTTTTTATAGGATTTTAGATTTTCTTTTTGACCTGGATAGTTTTTCTGTTATCGCAAGATAGTTTTTGTTTTCAATAAAAAATATGGCTAGACTAAGGCCTTTTTCTTAACTTATCAGAGCAAGAAATTAATCTGAAACTTTGTTAGAGCTAGAAAATTGTTCTGCCAAAACCCACTCCCTAATTGGTCAGTCCATGCTTAGGACAAGCTCAGTTCAGCTTATAATAATGTTGAAAGATCTTGTCAAGAGCTTGGCGCAGGTATTGCATTTATAAAAGATAAAATGTAATTTGATCTGTCACTCATACACAGGGAAAACAGATCAGGGTCTATGCTATAGGGTTGTTTTTGTTGTATGAAAAGTAGATCTGAGGCTTTGGAATGTGAAAATGAAACTGATTTCTTATAAACCTTTACTTGTCTATTACTGAAATTGGCTACCGAGGTACATGTAGGTCATGTCACCTTTCATCTAATAAATTGTATATTTTATTCCTAGCATTAGCTGGTATTGTGATACCTTCTGTGTCTGTGCCTTGTCAGTTACATCTTCTAAACCACCATGGTGGTTATATTCATGAAACTTTGTAATTCTGTTGCCCTTGGGTTAAACTGTCAGCAAGATGGTGTAATCTTTGGTTCCCACCTCTGGGGTTCCAGGGTGGGTGGATGAGGTGAGTACTAGGGGAGGGGAGGGGGGTTTGGAATATAAAGCAATGTAGGGTATATGATAGAGGGCTGCTGCAGTTGCGCTAATCATTGCATGTTGCCTACCATTATAATTTGCTGTAATGCTTCTCCTCTTGTTTATTGATGTCTGAAACCAATGGTCTTTTTTGTCAGAATGTGGCTATGATTATATTGGAGGTGTTTATAATTAGCTTTCAAGTTATCAGAATATTTCTAAAGTGCATTAAGCAGCCATCTTTAAAAAAAGAAATAAATTTCATTATTGCACAGTAGGTATTGCTGATAATTACCGTATCTGTTAACTTGCAACACACTTGAAACAGCGTTGACCTGAATCTCATTTTCCAGTGATAGGTCTGGGCACATGCTATACAATTTTATCTTTATAGATCATATTTTCCACTGATCAGGTCTGTGATGCAGTTTCGTATATATATATATATATATATATATATATATATATATATATATATATATATATATATATATATATATACATGTATATATATATGTATATATATTCAGTGTCATAAAATAAGTGTTACATCTCAGACAAGGTTTTCCCAAAATTGCATACTTATTTTCAGTTGCCCATGTTAAATAACTTTGTAATGCCAGATTAGGGGCAATTTATTTCTATATGAATGGAGAGAAATACTCATAGGTACCTTGTAAAAAATTTACCCTTTTGTCAGTTCCAGTGGGATCTTTGTTCTACAGTATTCTCATCATCATTAAAAATATCTGGTGTTGGGATTATGTGACAAGGCAGATGCCAAAGCACCAATCTTGCTTACATTGAGATCGGTACATGTATATGAAAACTTTCATCTTTAATTAGTTGGGCATGTAACAGGATACCATATTTGCTGTGTGTGTGTGTGTGTGTGTGTGTGTGTGTGTAAACTGAATGTTAAAAGATGGCAAAACTTCAGCTTATACTAGAATGACAGCAGGACTATAGCAGAAAATTTACATGTCTGTGAAACCATTTATTTATGTGTCAGTGAAGTAGATCTTGAATTTCATCCAAGTGCTTAAATGGTTTACCTGATAAAATTAATTGTATACTGGGCCGGGTTAAGTGTCAATTCCCATTTTGACTGTCAAGACTGATGCAGAAGCTTACTAAAACATGATCATCATGGAAGTTTATCCTTTTATTTTCCATGAAGATTCCTTTCCACACAATAGTGGAATATAAGATGGTCTGACACCAGGACCCTATTTTCCATGAAGATTCCTTTCCACACAATAGTGGAATATAAGATGGTCTGACACCAGGACCTTTCCACACAATAGTGGAATATAAGATGGTCTGACACAGGACCTTAGAGGCAGTTGAAGCATCCATTTTACCTCCCTATGATCACTGAAGAAGGTACAAAAAAAACCCCCTGCTCTATTTCACTTGTAACTGTATACATATTTGACACACCTGGTGTATGAAAGTGGACACCCTTGCAGGCTGCAGTGTCGGGTACATATTGGTTCTTACTCGAGTCAGTGTCCAACTTTGCTACAGATGTAATTAATTTCACAAAATATACTTTTCTGTAACCAGAAATCTAGACTAGTTTCCTTTCGTTCAGCTTATTTTTTTCCTTTCTTTAGCATACTCTCTTTGCAACCAGTCAACCATTATTAAGACGGATACAAGATCTAAGAAACAATTAGAGATAACCAAACCCCCAGGTGGCTGAGTGGTCTGTATTGCTGCATTTACCAGTCACTTCCATCACACCTCTGTCCACCTCCGTGGGTATGTTAGAAAGCTTGAAAGTAGCTTCCAGTGGGTTGTTGCTCCTTCCCCAGGGGTTTTTCCAGTGCTTCTTCAGCCAGTTATGCTGCCTGCCATGTATACGATCATGTGCTGAAAATTGGTGTTAAGCCTACAGCAACAACAACAATTAGAGATAAATTGTCTAGTTATATTCATGAAAATTTTAAATAAAAATAAGTTTTGCAAATTATTATTTGTGCAGAGATATATATTAACCAATATATTGTGCAGCAACTGAATAAAGTTGAAGTGTTTCGAGTCTATTAGGCTGACACTGGATGGTTGCTGGACGTTGGGTACTATTATGTGGGGATGTTTGGTATTACAGTGGTCTAGCCTAGCATTCAGAACTACCACTGTCATATGCTCCATTTAACATTGAAATTTTAAACCCCAACTCCTTTATTCAGTCAACAAAGTTAGGCCACAGAGCTCCTTGTCGTACATCGCATTGTGCAAGTTACATGCAGTACAAGGCCAGTCACCTGTTGGAAGAGAACAAGACTTGGTTGACTTGACAAGCCAAGATTCATTATTTTTCACGCCTGTTGTTAGATATATATCACGTCACAATGATTACTTTCACAGACCGATCTGTGCCAGGAAAGTTGTGTACCAATATTTATTAGTCCAATTGATGCTGTTTACGATATTAGTTTTCCTTTTGTTCTTCACCTTTATATTTATATATAGGTCAAAAATTAATTCTGATACAGGTTAGTAAATTAGCAAAGTGAAGAATGCATAATAATTAAAAGAGTGTATCAGTATATTTATCTTTTTGTAATGCACTAAATAGTCTATTTTGTGTTTGTGTGTTGCATGGAACACGATGCGATGAATCAGTTTCTTGACTTTTGAATGCCAATACCAATTACGCAATTGCCCCTGAAAAGACTTTAGAAGTTTTCTTTAATTTAATATTTCCAACATGAAGAATGGGTTTTCTCTATTTTAGACTTTTTCAGATAACAGTCTGGTATATGGAACTCTAAGGTTCCATCTTCAAAGGTGTAGGTTTATGTTGAGTGTGATGATACTGCTTGCACACATGGCAGATCATTCAGGTACTCTATTTCATGCTTTCTGCAGTCCAGATGTTGTGGGTTTAAGGATGAGATTGCCTGATTTATGCTTGAAATTGCATGTCCTGATGGTGGCAAGCTCGCTGGGGGAACAATTAATAAAAAAATCTTTTGAAATAGATGGCAATGAAGATGTCTATTTCTTCCCATCTTTTCATCCCAAAGTGTAATTTTCTTCAAACTGTTAACCATTTTCTTGCCAAGGATATATTTAGTAATAACCATCTGAGGGAATGATCCATGAATATTTCAACAATGCTTCAGTGAGAAGGGTGTTTCATTCTGCACAAGTCTATCGACTTTCAGATTTGTACAGAAAAATGCACTATATTGTTTGTGGGAAAAGGGGTTAGGGAACCAGCTGAACCAACACTACATATGTATAGTCTCTTTTATTCTGGGTACCTACTAGGTCAACATTTAGAATCATTTAAAAGAAAGAATTGAAAAAGAGGAGACATAATATCTGTAAATTTCTTGTTTCTTGCTTATTCCAAAAAAAAGTCAAAACACATGCCATTATTAGCATTTCCTGTTGTGGTCCTTCTGTAGGGGAGTTTGAATTCCTTGTGCTAAAGTGACCATTATGCTGTAAGATTTATTTTGGACATTTGAGTCTTTCTTTTTTCCTTTTTTGATTTTTGGTTATGACCAATCCATTATTGTGCTGATGTGCCATCAAACCACACAGAATTACAGGCATATCTTGAAAGCAAAACATTAAACATACATCAATGCTTACTGCTAAATTTATAATTTGAATTGGGAGGGGGAAATTTGAATTGTAGGTTCTTGAATTTATAAATATTTTCTTTGTTATTTCTTGAGATTTACATTTGATTTGTGTGGTAGGTTGCTAATTCTTCAGATATTAATTTTACTTTAATTTGACTGCGTATTATTTTTTTTAAAGGGACTTTAATATGATCTTGTATTATTTTTCTTAAAGGAACTTCAGCAGCTCAATCGGTAATGTCTAACTTGTAATCCAGTTTTGAGACCTGCCCAGACTAGACTAGGTTAGCTGCCTTGGCATCATTTGGAAAGGCACTTATCTCCCTTTTTTTGGCAAGATAGAGCCAATAATGTTGTGAAAAGATATTTTTCTTAAGTGTGCCATAATTGAGACCACCCACTATGTAAATATGGTGCCTGTATAGCTAACATCAGGTATCAATAATAATAAGTAATCTCTTTTAACATGGATACATTCCAATCTTGCACCTTCACAGTCTTGCTCATGTTTCATTTTTCTTTAAACATACATAATAATAAAGTATATCAATTTTGTCATTATATCTGGGGTCACCAAAACTGAACAAAAACATATTCAAAAATTGCAACATGTGTCTATTGCCCTTTTTCTTCTAGAACCTTTAGTCAAGATTATTTATCTGTTTGGATCTTTTGTTGACACTTGCAAGGCCATGATTTTCTTGATTTCTTATGACAAGTACAAGTAAATGAATGTAGTACACAGTGCTTTGTAAAGATCTTCTATGCATAACTGTCTCTTTGTTTTTATCTACTCAGATATGGCATTGATAGAAAGGTAATAGTTGACTTTCTGAATGGGGGATATTGTTATTAATTTGAGCTGCCAAGTTTCTGTCATAACTAGCAAAAACCAAAGACTGTTCCACAGTTCCCAGTGTGATTGGGGATATAAAATAGGTCCAGCATGTTGTAGGAGGTGGCTACTGGAGGCTGAATGGAGGTGGCTGAGTGGTTAGCATGCTGGACTTGTGACAAAAAGGGTGTGGGTTTGAGTCCTGCCATTGGGTCGACCTGGGTTAGGTTCTGTGCTGTGTTTTTTGGGTGAGGCACTTTGCTTCCATTGTCTTGCCACTGAATCACATACTTGTGGTTTTTGCAGTGCTGTAAAAAAACAAAACAACCAAGCCAAATTAGTTTTGTAAGAGACACGAACTAGTAACCTTTTATTTCATATGACTTTTATTCAGAAGGAGATTTAAGTGGGACTGGCCTGCATAATTCATTCAGGGTTGATGTCTGTCTTGTTTTCTGTGGAGATTGTACCAGGTGAATTTTTTTACCCTTTGAATTTGATGAGAAAGACAGGTTGCACAATTTAGCACCATTGACAAACTCTAGCAATGTAAGGCTATCTTTCCTTCATTTTCCAACTCTAGCAATGTAGCTCCATGTGTAGCTTTTCACTATGGCCTGCTCTAGCAGTGTAACTTCATGGCAGTCTTTTCACCATTTACTAACACTAGCAGTGTGACCCTCTAGCTAGCTTTTCACCGTTGACCAACTCTAGCAGAGTAACTCCATGGCTAGCTTTTCTTCTTTTTCCAACTCGAGCAATGCAACACTGTGGCTAGCTTTTCACCATTGACCAACTCTAGCAGAGTAACTCCATGGCTAGCTTTTCTTCTTTTTCCAACTCTAGCAATGCAACACTGTCGCTAGCTTTTCACCATTGACCAACTCAGTAATGTAACTCCATAGCTGGCTTTTTGCCATTGGCCAGCCCCAGCAGTGTAACTTGATAGCTAACTTTTTGCCATTGGCCAACTCTAGCAGTGTAACTGCATGGCAAGATTTTTCACTATTGGCCAACTCAGCAATGTAACATAGCTAGCTTTGCACCATTGGCCAGCTCAGCAATGTAACATGGCTAGCTTTGCACCATTGGCCAACTGAGCAATGTAACATGGCTAGCTTTGCACCATTGACCAACTCAGCAATGTAACATGGGCAGCTTTGCACCATTTACACTTGAAGATCATTGTATTAGATGTATAGCAGTAGTTTGAGAAATACGCTTGTGAAATTGTACATCTCCTGTACAAGGTGGTCACAATTATATTTTTCTTTCTTCAGATTTGGAACTTTTTGGGGCAAGCAACTGTCTCATGTGGGTTGGAGAAGTATTTGTGTAGAAGTTTCGATTTCTTTTAAATGGATGATTGAAACATGTTCTATGTCTATATGTATAGGAAAAATTAATTGTTAAAGGTGCTTGACAATGATTCTTTTTGTAGAAAATTGAGATGTAACATTAGGAAGACTTCAATTGTTGAAGTAAATATTTTGCCAAAATATACAATGCTTGGAAGTCAGTTCCATTAGATAAAAGCAAATCCTCTTTAATCACCCCTCCCCCCCCCCCAAGGGCTTATCACAGGTGTGCTCTATAGAACACCTTGTCATGGACATTTTTATCTTTGCACATGTATTAGGAGAAAGATTCTATTTAGAACCATGGCATGTCGGTCTATAAATTGACCCTGTTTTTTGCACACCACGCCTTTAAGAATCATTTCCTGAAAACAAAGGAATGAAATGAAATGTACGACAAGCCTGACGTGATTTTGCACTATGTGCCATTTTTAAAAAGATGTTGGTAATCAAAGAGTTTTTGATTGAAGTGCTAGATAGTATTGCACATATGGCTTTGAAATATAGGCCAATAGTTTTGTATAGGGAATATACCCTTCAAAAATACTCTTGTAACACGTGCGCCTTTGTGTGTACAGTCATTAGTCATATGTGTCGATTTGAAGGATTGATAGTTTTTACTGTTTTTAATTACAAAGTGAAATATAAATTACCTACCATTTTTGTCTTAACTGGCTTGATAGGAAATATTATATTGAGGCAATGAAGTGTAAACTTTCTTTATGCACTGAATGATATTTTCAATGTGAAAATGAAATGTAAATGCCACTGAATAACAAGTCACTAGGATAACTTGTCAAGTTGTGTACAAGTCGTATCCAACTGCAAACATCATAGACCCTGATCTGTCATCATCATATGCTCCAAGAGATCAGGATCAGTGTTTGTTGTTGTACTTTTTAGTCCTAACAAACTGCACAGACCTTGATATGTGGGCACATGTGTGCCAGCAGATCTGGGTCTATGAAGTTTGCAGTGTGAAATGACTATATACGGTACAAGTGCTCTTTGATCAAAATTTATGTGATCTTGACAGCCAAAATACAGCACTCAATTTTTTTCTTTAGAAGATGGAACTCCGTCTCCTCTCACCCATGAAAATAGGTTAAAAAAATGATTTAGCAGTATGTAGTGGAAAAAGACTGCTGATTTTGGATGTAAAGCTGTGATTCCTAAATTTTGTAGGACTACTGATTTTAGTTGTAAAGTGGCGATTCCTGAAGTTATAGGACTGCCGATTTTAGTTATGAAGTTGTGATTCTTGAATTTGTGGACTGCTGATTTTAGCTTTAAAGTGGTAATTTCTGAATTTGTGGGATTGCTGATTTTACTTGTAGAGTGACAGTTCCTGAATTTGTGGACTGCTGATTTTAGTTGTAAAGTGGTGATTCCTGAATTTGTGGTACTGTTGATTTTGGTTGTAAAGTTGTGATTCCCAGATTTGTAGGACTTCTGATTTTAGTTGTAAAGTGCTGGTTCCTAAATTTGTGGGATTGCTGATTTTGGTTGTAAAGTGCTGATTTTTAAATTTGTAGGACTGCTGATTTTGTTTTAAAGTGGTGATTCCTGAATTTATGGGACTGCTGATTTTAGTTGTGAAATGGTTATTCCTGAATTTGTGGAACTTCTAATTTTGCTTGGAAAGTGGTGATTCCTGAATCTGTATTACTGGTGATCTTAGTTTAAAATGGTGATCGCTGAATTTGTAGGACTGCTGATTTTAGCTGTAAAGTGGTGATTCCTGAATTTGTGGACTGCTGATTTTAGTTATAAAGTGGGAATTCCAGAATTTACAGACTGCTGATTTTAGTTATAAAGTGGTCGTTTCTAAATTTGTGGGATTGCTGATTTTAGTTGCAAAATGCTGATTCCTAAATTTATGGGATTGCTGACTTTTAAAGTGGTGATTCCTGAATTTTGGGACTGGTGATTTTAGTTGTAAAGTGGTGATTGCTAAATTTTTTAGGACTGCTGATTTTAGCTGTAAGGTGGCGAATCCTGAGTTTGTGGGACTGCTCATTTTAGTTGTAAAGTGGTGATGTGATGATTCCAAGATTTGTGGAACTTGCAATTGAACAGTTAGCATAAGAATGATGTCCTGTATTTAAAACAAATATTTTGATATTTTAGACTGTGTGCATAAAAAGTACATCCTATTACACAAAAAAGAAATAGTTTTCAACCATTATGATCAATTCATTCATGTAGATGAATATATATATATATATATATATATATATATATATATATATATATATATATATATATATACTATAATGGTATATTATTGTATATATATAATGCTACATCAGCACAGTTTAGACTATATAGTGCAGAGTAAGGAATCCCAGAAATAAGGCTTACAAAACAAAGATAAAGGGAATCTGCACAATAAACCAGTTAGCAAACATTGCAGAGTTGTACACCTTGCCAAAATCCACAAGAGGACAAATCCTTCCAACCTAAAGTTAATATCTATTATGAGATAAAATATAAAATGTAAAGATGTTATGCTAATTCCCAAAAGACATGCAAAACAAAGATAAAGGCAAACATAGGTACATCCTTCAAACAAGTTCAAAACTTTTCCTGAATAAACTGGAGTCTTTTGAAAAAGTCAAAGACCTTAGTTGAAACACCATCATGGGAGTCATCCACACAATTTCAGTAAATGGCATATCTCCACTCTGTTTCAGTAAATGGTATTTCTCCACTCCTATTCTGTAAATGGCATATCTCCACTCTGTTTCAGTAAATGGTATAGCACCACTCTAATTCAGTAAATGGCAAATCTCCACACCGTTTCAGTAAAGGGTATAACTCCACTGTAATTCAGTAAATGGCATAGCTACACTGTGTTTCAGTAAATGGTTTATCTCCACTGTTTTAGTAAATGGCATAGCTCCACTGTTTCAGTAAATGGTATAGCTCCACTCTGTTTCAGTAAATGGCATAGCTCCACTGTTTCAGTAAATGGTATAGCTCCACTCTGTTTCAGTAAATGGCATATCTCCACTGTTTCAGTAAATGGTATAGCTCCACTCTGTTTCAGTAAATGGCATAGCTCCACTGTTTCAGTAAATGGCATAGCTCCACTGTGTTTCAGTAAATGGCATATCTCCACTCTGTTTCAGTAAAAGGTATAGCTCCACTCTATTTCAGTAAATGGCATAGCTTCGCTCTGTTTCAGTAAATGGTGTATATCCACTCTGTTTCAATAAATGGCATAGTTCCACTCTGTGTACCAGTAAAAGGCATATCACCACTGTTTCAGTAAATGGCATAGTTCCATTGCTTCAGTAAATGGCATACCTTCACTCTTTTTCAGTAAGTAGCATATCTCCACTCTGTTTCAGTAAGTGGCATACCTCCACTCTGTCTTAGTAAGTGGCATACCTCCATTTTGTCTCAGTAAGTGGCATACCTCCACTGTCTCATTAAGTGGCATACCTCCACTATCTTAGTAAGTGGCATATATCCATTTTGTCTCAACAAGTGGCATAACTCCACTCTGTATCAGCAAACAGCCTAACAGTGTTCATTTTTTATAAGTGATACACCTTGTTTACTTTGCATTATTTAAAAATTACTATTATTAGCATCTAATATATATAGTAATGATAGTAGTAAAACTTTGTCTAAATTATGAAAATGAGCAAACAGTGAATGAAAATTAATGAAAATGAACACGCACACTCACACACACACACACGAAGGATAATTAACTCACAAGTGCATGGTAAATATGTGTTCTATTATTGATTTAAAGATACTTGCAGGTGTTGAAGATTGCTAATAGGTAATTGATGAGTGTAATTCAGGTAACAGGAACTACCATATCTTCTTGCCTGAGTTTATTTTCTTTCTTTGACTGCTTTGATGACATTTACAGTAATGAAATTATGCCATAGGTTGTTGCCATTGACCTTTGTTGACATGTGGGAGCATGCTAATGTGATTCTGGAGGCAGTCAGTTTTATGTAAAATGATTTGTTATTTCTTTCCTGCAAAAAAGCTGCTTCTCAGTTAGATAAGAAACTTGTGTCACAGTCTACTAAATCACCAGAATGGTTTTCTAATTTTAGTATTTCACATTACCTTACAACTGTAACCATAAATATTAATAAAATAGTGTTACATTATACTTAAATTCCAATTTTTCAGTAATAATTCGTTTACATCCTTTTGAGTTTATTTTCAGTTCTTTCACATTCATATTTGGTTGTAATTAATTCATTTTGGGTTCTATTAAAACTCGTTGATTTTGTACATCTATGCTAAATTTCAGTGATTGGTCATGCATAACTTAAGTTACATGTCAGTGAACACTATGAACTAATTATCTTGGATGGTGAGAAAATTGAGAGTGGATCAAGAGAGCAAAAGAATTGCATGTAAATGACCTTGACATTTCTAAAATGAAGTTACTGGGTTAGCCTTATTATAGTGTCTTAGGAAATCAGGATATGTTTAAACTTGTCCCACCTACCCCCTTCTTTACACACAGAGAACAGAGCAGTACCAGTTGTTGCGTTGTCAACTGTGTCAATATATTTGTAGCAAAATGTATATTGCCAGTTAAGAAACAAAAAACAAACTTTGTAGGAGAATGAGCACCGATTGGGACCCCCACAGTCATGCTTACAATAATGGCTCTTGCATTCACAAACTGGTGGCAGCAGGCTAGACTGTATGCTCTTCATTTTTTATAATTCCAATAACAGTATGAAATATCAACAATAGTATGAAATATCAACATAACAAAAATCATGTGAAAGACAAAAAATACTTCGAAATCCTGTTATTTTTAGGTTTCAACATAGGCTTACAACTTTGTGTATATCTTACAGCAAGGGTCTCAAACACATGGCCCGCTGCCTTCAAGGTGATTTGAGTTTGAGACCCCTGGCTTATAGCATGCAGAAAAATGGCATTAAACCCTAACAACATAAAACAATTCCCTCAATTTAATGGGATCCATGACCATATCTGTTATAGCAGGGTAGTGATATATTGAGGGGCATCTTAGTGAGGGATCAGTGTTCAGTACTGTAAGGTTGTTTTTTAAACTCATTGTGAGCTCCCATTCATGACTGGCACTTCAGGTAAATAAAACTAAAATTGAACCATAATTTTTAATAAATCCAAGCAGTCTGGTGATGGTGTAGAAATTGCTGGTGGTGATGTATGGATGTGCACTTTCAGAAGACAAAGACCATTATTTGCCTTTGAGTTTTGGGAGCTGAAAATGTAGTCTGGTTTTTGCCAGCAGCATCATATGGTTTACCCCTGTCATCACTGTGTCACAGCCAATACTTTTGTTTATAAGAGGAGCATATGAAATATATATATCATTCACTGCCTGATCTGGAAGGTCTGCTTCTTTGACCCAAGTCAGTTTCATTATATCTTTGCTAGGGGAAAAAGATATCAATTTCTTATATTTTAGTTGCTCTGTATGCCCGTATAAAAGAGCCCAATAATAAAAGCTTACAAAATAGTGTCTTGTCCGAGGACATGAATGGAGGAAAGTTTTTTGCCCAGGGATGCATCCACTAATGATATTCATGCTGAGAATCTCTTGGACGTTCATTAATGAAAGAGTTAGGCTTATATGAGAAATAGATGTTATACTTTCAGTTGTCCCCATTTATACCAAAATCTGTTCTCTGTTGCCTCTTTTTGGGATGCCTAAACTTACCCAGCACTTTATAGCCAGAATTGTGCTGACCTGCTGTTAAACCCATAGTATGCATGCAGACAGACAGACACACACATATATCTGGACCTAAGCATGAATTTCATATAATTCTGTTTAGAATTATGTTTATTTCATTTATCAATCCTCCCTTCCTTTATTCCCTTACTTCAGTAATCATATCTGCCCACATGATGTATATGGATATAATATATAGCAATTACCTTACAAAAAGTAAATACCAGCTGTCCACAGAGTTATTTTGGAGAGCTTATTTTTAATTTTCTGGAAACTTGATTGTGATATGTAGAATGTTGCTGCAGTCTTCATGCTGTTTTTTTCCTACAACAGTATGAATACAATTGTTATTTCCGTACAACAGTATGAATACTATTGTTATTTCCCTACAACAGTACGAATACTAGTGGAAAACAGAAAAAAAAAAATCATAAAATCGATGGATAAATAGGAATTACTTAATACACAATGAAATTCCTCAAAACCCCAAATCCTAGGGACCCAGATTTAATTTTCAGTTTTTTTTTTAAATAGAGGTTTTCAGTTTATTTAGGGTTTCTCAGATGTGAAAAAAATGTCTTAAAAAAATAAAATTGCTTATACGACTTGAGAGAGAATGTAATAGAGTGTACGTGTGTGTGAGTTGGAATTTAAAAAAGCAAGAAATTGTGTTATTTTTCAACATACAATGAAAAATTGAACAATATAATTATGTTTACAAAATTTACACTCAGTCATGTGAATAAATATCATTGTTCTGAATAGAAATAGTCTCATCTTAAGAAACATTTCAAAGAAAGCGATAGATTAAACAACTTTGCTGTAAATCCATTAGAATATGAATGATAATCCCCAATGTTTGAATACTAGTTTCTTCAACGTTGGTTTTGGTACAGATTCATGATCAGACAAACTGGGTCTTAGTTCAGTTCTGTGATACTTGCCTGGTCATTGTGACACCTTGACTTGGGAACTTAAGTACATGTATTTAATGATTTTCTCCTTTGAAAAATCAGTTGAGTGAAATGTGTCTTTTAGAATACTGTTTTATTGATCTCCGTTGGTAAAGCATTAAAAGTGTGGCCTTGTGCCTGGCTAACAAAGCAAGTATATTTAATTAAAAAACATACAAAAAATGTTATATTGATTATTTATGCCAACAAATAGCATTAATCACAGCTGGATTAGAAGCAGATAAATATATCCACAGGTGTTTAGTTATTAATAATTTACCTTAGGAGGATGAGTAGTCCAAGATCTCTGACATCTTATTTCTGTCCACTTGGGTTTGAGTCTTCGGGTCGGCCAATTTAATTATGTGAGAAAGCTTGCCAGTAGCTTTCATGGGCTGTTTTTCTTCCGTCTCATTTTCTTAGGCCCTTCCTCCACCAGATATACTGGCTGCCTTGTACAGTAGTCCCCCTCTTAAACGGCCCCCCTGACCAGCGGCCACCCACTTCTTACAGCCAGAATCCCTTGACACCGATGAGTTTGTGTTCAAAAATACCCCTCAAGAATGGCCACCCCTCTAACATGACCAGCGGCCAGCATATTAGTATAAAAATGTAAAATTTTCCCCTCACAAGTGGCCACTTTTTATTTCAAATGTCTCCTGAACCAATAATTAATTCATATCATGACATAAGGTAAGTAATCAGATTATCTCTTGTTGATACATGTCTCCCAATGTCAGGTTTCCATTACTGAAAGAAGTGTTGGCTAAAGTACATGTAACACTAAGATTAATATTATATCATTATCTATAAAAAGCTGACATTTACAGGAAATGGGCTCAACAATGTTATGATAGAGTTTTGGGCTTCACATATCTGTGGAGTTCATCTCTTTGATGATTGACGTAATTGTCAAGATCATAACATGGTCAGCATAGGCTAAAAATAGATTTTGTGCATTAACACACACAGAAATTAACCTTGAACAAAACAGGGTACCAGACAAAGACCGAAAAACCACGTGACAACGCATTTATCGCTTCCTTTACAAAGAAGGCATTTTGTCCACTCTTCAAAAGTTTTGTCTGCATAATTTAATTGCATACAGTTAGCAACATCCGAATAAATCATTACCAAACATTAACATGCCATCATGTAAACGGAGACGTATTATTTTAGAAGAAAGTCAGTTATTCTACTCTATGACATTGGGTGGGGTGGGGAGGGGGACTTGGAGAACAATTTTATGTAGAAAAGACTTGAATAAAACAATTTTATGTCGAAAAGACTCAAATAAACGTCGTAACCAATAAGGAGATTATTCAGCAGCAGTGGGAAAATGGAGCAAATGGAAAGATAATTATGTATGTACCAAGATTTAAATCACATTTTTGAATGGTTTTGCAATGTGCATGACAACAGTACCCGCTTGCATATCACGCTTACGTCAAGAATAAGAACTATTAATGTTTATTCAGTTGAAATAAGTCTGTTATTATGACAAGAAGAACCTTTTAATAGTTAATGTTACTTTTAAATGAAGATATTAAATGCTTGGAAATATGTAGCTTTCTTACAACGTACATTACATATGCATCTCACAAAAAATTTAGTCCCCCTCTGGAAAGGCCACCCATCTTATAAGGCCACTTTCCTGGCACAGAAGGGGTGGCCGTATAAGAGGTGGACCACTGTATAGCCTATTTGTGAGGAAAAATGGCATTAAAGCCACAAAATTTGTCCAGGATGTGTTTGGAATTTAACAGCTTAAAACACATTTCAAAGTTCGAAGCAAGTTTCATTAATATGTTCGTTTTTTTAAGAGTTTAAAATTGATATTTGGGATCAAAATATGTTTCATTTTGTGGAGTTGAGGTTTTGTTTTGTTTTGTGTGTTTAATGCCTTTTATCAGCACATACATTGCAGCCAGTATATTGGTAGTAAACACGGAAGATCCACTGACCCACATGAAGTTGTTGGCAAGCTTTCTTATATATCCATGTTGGTCGAGCCATGACTCGAATACGCAAACCCATGGAGTTGTGGGTTTTGCTGTACTGGAAAGGCTGATGACATTAAAGAAGGACCCCCCCTCCTTTTTCTTTTTTCTTATGGGGATTCTGATGTACCAAGGGTTAACTTTTGAGGGGTTTCATTGTATTTGTGTTTTCAATGAATGTTTTTTTTTTTTTTATATATTTGTATAATTCACCTTTCGGACTTATGAAGACCACATTAGCCATTAATTAGCTGAGCTATTTTTTTTAAATCTGCATTTTTCTTCCATGATAAAAATCGTGGTGATTGACAAAAAATATTTTGAGTAAGTTGTGACGAATTCATGAAAAGTCATTGAAAATGTTCAGTTACAGATTTAAAATTCTACATGTTATCTAGGTAAAATGTGTTGGTGACCTGCTGGGTTAGACAGTTGTTGTCAAACTATTGGTTTTGACCTGTACAAATAGAGTTAAGTGATTGGATTGGGCAGGGTTTCATGGGAGTTTGCTTGTTTTAGTGGATTAACATATGGTATGTCCAGTTGAGTGGTCAATTGATATGTATCAATACAGCTTAATAACCTTGATCATTTGTTGCTACAACAGCAGGCATGACCAGGTTGAAAAAGTTGGTATTTGTGTGATAGGCTGTCAATTAGGCTTTTAAAAAAGAGCAAATTTTTGTTTAATAGATAAACTAGTGTATATCTTGATTAGTCATGATTGTCGAGCTGAAGAACTACAGAGAATTTTGAGTGGTCATCACTAAACACCATAAAGAAGAAAAACTTTGGAACCAACCAAATGTGGAAATTTCCTGAAATTACATTTGCTCAGAAATATGATGTAAAAACAAAAAATGGAGTCGCCTACAGTTTAGAAGGGTCAGTCAAGAAAAGAAAAGAGAATTTTGGCCTAAAATAAGAGGTTTTTAGAACTGAACATTTTGATATTACAGTAAAACCTTATGAGAGACCGCCCCTTCTGCCAACAAAAAGCAGTCTCTCAAGACAGGTGGTCTTTCATAACGGATTTGGACAAAAAGACCAGTTTCCAAGGTCCAGTTTCAGAACAATTTCAAGAAAAATAACCAAAATCATTGGACATATATTCTGTTCTTTATTAATAATTCTTGCTAAAATATTATATGCATTCATCTAAAAACAAAATTATATAGCAATAAAGATATACTTCTATTATTAAACATGAAATCACATTTACATTTGAAGATCACATATTTTAGCTGCATATGAAATCGTTTCTGAATTAGTTCTTTTCCTTTATAACAACCTAAATTTGTTTTACTGACATTTAAACTGTTTTTTTGTGAGTGGTCTGCTCTTTTTCACTTCTTTCAGTTACAATAATTATTTTCTCCAGCCTTAAAAAATTTGTCTCTTTTTAGTTGGAGGTTCGTCCATTGTTATTAAGGTTCTAGGTGTTAAAATTATTAGTGCTCAGTTGTAATATCGAACGTAAAGACAGTTTTGACTGGGCTGTGGGAAAATATAAAAAATCTATATATATGCATTGCATATCTAACAATTAATGAAATGGAAAGAAACAATTATCTCATCCAGAAACGGAACCATTTATTCAGAGACAAAAGTCAACAACTTCATTCAAAGATGACATACAGGGATTACCTCTATAAGCAAAGTGTGTAACCTGGTCGCACCAACTTGAATAGATGACAGCTTTGTGATGGGGATGTAATCACTTAACATCGGGGGGAAAAACTACAAAGATCACAAGTCTTGAACACTATCAATCGAATCACACAAACGATTCACTCTTGCTGGTTTAATAGACAATGACCTTATTCACCCCCAGCAGTACGGATTAACTATAAAGACAAACAATATACACGACCACTACGTCAACTTTGGCACTACAGTGGCAATTCGTGACATGGTTTATGGACTGTAGCATATATCACCGGTAGCTTTTTTTAAATATTTCTTTTATGTTTGTTTTTGATCAGAACAATCGTTACTGATCAAGCGGTCGTTGTAACAATTGATTACATATAGGTCAGTGGTGTCTGTCTGTTCTGGTGATACAGTCGTTCATAGTGATGCCGCATCCTACAAAAGTCCGGGAAGCAGGCTAAGTGCAGGAGTAATTAGTCTGGTTTCTTGCTTTGTATGCTCCCTGAGTTGCTCACCCCTATACAAACAGCGAAGAACAATCACAAACCTTCGCTTTGCAGATGATATTGATGGTTTAGCAGGAGATGAAAAAGAACTGGCTGACTTGGTTGAATGCCTCGACACAACCTCCACAGCATATGCTATGGAGATTAGCGCCAAAAAATCCAATCTGATGACAAACAACACCAATGGCATCAGTGCAGAAATAAACGTCAGTGGACAGAAGCTGGAAAGAGTCACAAGCTTTAAGTACTTGGTATCAATTATCACAGACGAGGGCTTCAAACCAGAACTACTTTGCAGGATTGCCCAGACAACAGCAGCAATAACAAGGTTGAAACCAATATGGAAAGATACCAACATTGTGTTTGGTTCCAAAATAAGGCTGATGCGCTCGATTATCACATCTATCTTTCTGTATGTTTATGAAATATTAACACTCACATCAGATCTACAAAGAAGGATTCAAACCTTTGAAATGAGATGCTACCGCAAGATCTTGGGCATCTCATACATTGACCATGTAACCAACAAAGAAGTCCACAAAAGGATCCAAGGAGCCATCGGATTCTATGAAGACCTCTTGACCACTATAAAAAAGCACAAACTGAAGTGGTACGGTCATGTTTCAAGATCATCTGGACTGGCAAAAACAGTCTTACAGGGCACAGTGTGAGGGTGCAGAAGAAGAGGCAGACAGAAAAAGAGGTGGAAAGACAACATTAAGGAGTGGACAGGCATGGGGTTTGGAGATTCCCAAAGGGCAGTAGAGAACAGGGAAAGATGGAGAGAATTGGTTGCAAAGTCAACTGTGGTGCCCCAGCAACCTCTTGGGTTAAGGGATTGATGATGATGATGATGATGATGATGATGATGATACGAACAGTGGAGAACAACGCAGGGAGCATATGAAGCAGGGAACCAGACAAGGAAATAATCTGCATATACTGGTTTACGAAAGAAACTATAAAACACTATAAGCATAGCTAAAAAATTCAGACATCAGTAGCCAACCTATTGTTTTTAAATTTTTTTTATTATTTAGAACAGTATGAGCGGTCGTTCTTACAGGGATTAAATAAAGGTCGGTGGAGTTTATCCTCATTTTTGCAATGCAGTCATTCATAGCAGTGTCGAAATGCATATTTTGCCAAGACATCATGGTCGCTGGTCACGTTCAGCAGGTGGTCGCTCATAACAGAGCGTTTATATAATAAAATTGATCCATGCATTACAAGTGTGGTCGGAAATGACAAGTGGTCGCTCATAGCAGTTTTTACTGTAGTTTTTAATTTTGGGTTTACTTTGCAGAGGTCAACTTAACAGATTTTTTCCACTGGCCAGCAGAACAAGCTAACATGGAAATTATCTGACCCACCCAATCAAATGAAAATGACATTTTTGGAAAATTTTATCTGGCCTAGGGAGGTCAGTTACGACTGTCCCACCTCAGAACCCTGAGACCACATTCTGGCAGGTCATTGGCTAAATCAGACCCCAGTCTTGTGGTTTATGTTCCATGCAGTCTTGAAATGGAGTATACTTTTCTTACCAAAGGGGAGGGGGGAGTCTGCTGTTGGTGGAAAATCTTAATCAACCTTGGGTGGCAAAACCTCTTCAGTTAGTTACCTCGGAATTAGCAGAAGTAAAAGTTGTTTTTGTCGGTTGATCTAAAAGTCAATGGAAGTAATTACACTGGAGAGCTGTTTTGTTTATTTTTTTCAATCCTTAAAACACTACCTTGTAGATACATAAGTCAAAAGAAGAGAACAAGATTTTATCAAGGCTATATCAGTGCATTTACTGTTTTTGTAGTGAAAAAAGGAGTGCATTGGATCTTCTTCAGTAGAAGAAATTGGATCACTAATTAGACATCAGAATCTGCCAAAAGTAAAGTAACTGTATCAGTTCCACATGAGTGACAACAAATTACTGATATCATAGAATTTGACTGGTATTGGAAAGTCATCAACAAGGGTAGGAAGCAGTTTTGTGTAATATTGTTAGATTGCCAGTGATACCCCATCTGCAGTGCTGTGTAGTGCATCACTTCTAGTCTAGAGGAGATTTTCCCAGGCAAATCTATATTTTTTTACATTCCTAGTGTTGATTGTGTTGAAAAGGAACAGACAACACTACTTACCACAGGACTGGTTTTCACTGCACTGCTGATTGATGGTTTTACAATAAACATTTCATCAGACTCATTGGGTGGGATCTATGGTACCAGTGTTGTACAACATCTCTTTTGAAAAAAAAAAATTGAGAATGCAGCCAGTTGTGTGATACGGTGTACATCTCAGTGACAGAACTATCTGTCTGACAACCTACCTACCTACCCATCAATGAATGTCCATCCATCTGTCTGTCTGACTATCTACCTATCTAGCCATCTATAGATCACTCTGCCTAGCCATCCATTATTTATCTGGCAACCTAGCAACTTTTGTACCTTCCATAAGAACCATCTCCCACTTGCAAAAAAGTTATAAAGAATTTAATTGTCGAAAACTTTTTACAATGGCAAGTCCAACTCGGACACCCGAGTGGCTGAGTGGTCTAAAGCGCTCTCCGTTACGGATCACTGCCATCTCACCTCTGTCTGCGTGGGTTCGAGTCTAGGATTTGGCGAATGTGGATTTGTGAGAAAGCTTGCCAGTAGCTTCTCGTGGGTCGGTGGTTCTTTCCGGGGATTTCCTGGTTTCTTCCTCCACCATTAATACTGGCCGCCATGTATAGCCTATCGTGTGCTGAAAAATGGCGTTAAGCCCCACAACAACAACAACAACCAACTCGGACATTTTACACATGTAAGGCAGTAATATGGCTGTCACCTTTGGATTATCATTTGAGAAATTATCTCTGTTTGTCCATTCCACAGTGGTCTGGACTTGTGGTCAGCAGGGTACAGATTTAAAACCCACCATTGGTTTAGCCCAGATTTGCTGTCATGGTGTGTCCTTGGGTCAGGTGTTTCGTTTGCCTTGGCATGGTATGATGTGAGAAGTGTTGCTGTGCTATAAAAAATTAAAAACCAAATGCAATATCAAATATGTGTGTGTTTGTATTTCAGGATTCAGATAGGTAAAGAACATCTTTAAAAAATTTGAACTTAAAAAAAATACATGTACTGCTATTATTTTAGACTGCATCTCCTTAAGGTTCTTCAAAAGCTGGAAACCACTTTAAAATAAGTCAAAGAATTATTCACAGATGTTTTATTTGGAAGGGATTCATTTCAAATTGCAAGTTTATGATATTGCAGATGAAAAGAATGGGCAAATTAGAGAAAGTTAATTTTTGGAGACAGACTTTAATATATTTCATATGATAGACATCAGTTACTGTATATACTTGCTTGTAAGATGATCACGACTGCAAACTGCACAGACCCAGATCTTCTGGCACATTATGTGATGGCAGATCTGTGTCTGTGCAGTTTGTTAGGAGTAATTAGTAGAACAAACAATATACACCCTGGTCTGCAGGGCACGTCATACTTTAGCAAATCAGGATCTTCGTTGTTTGCAGTTTGACTCGACTTATAAGCTAGTACAATTGGTAATATATATTTTGCACAGACAGACATGTGGAAACACAGATTCTGCTGCAAAAATGAACAAGTCAGTTGTTGTTTTTTTTTCATAAGATAAATTGCTATTAAAGTGCCATTGCCTAATTATTAGGTTCTGTCTGTCTTAGAATGCCATTGCCTAATTATTAGGTTCTGTCTTTGAGTGCCATTGTCTAATTATTAGGTTCTGTCTTAGAGTGCCATTGCCTAATTATTAGGTTCTATCTTTTTTCATCCAGATCTAGAGAAAGTTTTGCATGACCTGTAGAGGGAACTGAGCCATTAAATTATGCATTTTAATTAAATTACAGATTTACAAGCTCAGTGCAGTCTGCAGTCTGCTAATTAAATCAGCTGGTTTAATTAAGTTATATCGTGTTACACAATGTCTGAGTTACTTGACATCAAAGACAAAGAACACAAATGTGGCCAGAGCTAAAAAAATTTTAAAAATTCAAAAGATTAAAAACAGGATAGAGATGGTCAAATTTGGATAACAGTGATTCAGTCTCTTTAAACCAAATTTCAAAATGCATAAAAATGACCATAATGAAATTGAAGCTTGGAGTTTTTTTTAATTGCAATATTGGCATAGAAAAACTACAGCCTTTGTTAGACAAATAATACTTAGTAACTAATCACATTGTTGTACAAAGAATCACTCTATTATGCATTTCGATGACAGTTATAAAGTTTTGTGTTATAATTCAGATATTTTTTTTTAGCTCTACTGGTCATTAGACCAGAAGAGTTTATGGGATGGTCTGTTTCCTATCCATCCATTATCACAAGTATGTTATTACTTTTCCTCCTAAACTACTTGGAGGATTGCAATGAAACTTTACGGGAACATTTAGCTCATGGTCTAGTTGGTCCTAGATGAAAAAGGACGTCAAATGTGGCCACCTTGGCAACCATCTTGAAAGTCTTTGCCACTACTCCTCAAGACTGGATGGTCATATCAACATGAGGTGTTCATTGAAAGACTTCTTATGATGTCTAGTGTGTCCTAAATGAAACTAGTGTGAATCTGACATCCAATATGGCTGCATTAGCAGCCATCTTGAAAATCTCGGTATAGGTACTCATGAATGGATGGTCATGTCAACATGGGTGTTTTACTAAAGTACTTTTTATGATGTCTCATCATCATCATCATCATCAATCCCTTAACCCAAGAGGTCATTGGGGCACCACAGTTGACTTTACAACCAGTTCTCTCCATCTTTCCCTGTTTTCTCCTGCCCTTTGGGAATCTCCAAATCCCATGCCGGTCCACTCCTTAATGTTGTCTTTCCACCTCTCTTTTTGTCTGCCTCTTCTTCTGCACCCTCGCACTGTGCCTTGCAAGACTGTTTTACCAGTCCAGATGATCTTGAGATATGACTGTGCCACTTCAGTTTGTGCTTTTTTACAGTGGTCAAGAGGTCTTCTTAGGATCTGATGGCTCCTTGGATCCTTTTGTGGACTTCTTTGTTGGTTACATGGTCAATGTATGAGACGCCCAAGATCTTGCAGTAGCATCTCATTTCGAAGGTTTGAATCCTTCTTTGTAGATCTGATGTGAGCATCCATATTTCACAAGCATATAGAAAGATGGATATGACAATCGAGCGCATCAGCCTTATTTTGGAACCAAAAGCAGTGTTATATTTCCATATTGGTCTCAACCTTGTTATTGCTGCTGTTGTCTGGGCAATCCTGCAAAGCAGTTCTGGTTTGAAGCCCTCGTCTGTGATAATTGATCCCAGGTACTTGAAGCTTGTGACTCTTTGCAGCTTCTGTCCACTGATCTTTATTTCTGCACTGATGCCATTGGTGTTGTTTGTCATCAGTTTGGTTTTTTCGGCGCTAATCTCCATACGGTATTTTGTGGAGGTTGTGTCGAGGTGCTCAACCAAGTCTAGTTATGATGTCTAGTTGGTTCTAAATGAAAATGGTGGAAATCTGATATTCTGTATAGCCATCACAGTGGCCATCTTGAAAATCTTGCTTATTTTACTTCTCTTATATGGATGGTTTATCAACATACGGTTTTCACTAACAGACTTGTTTTCATGTCTAGTTGGTCTGAAATGAAAATGGTGCTGATGTGACATCCAATATGGCCATCATGACAGTCATCTTAAAAATCTTATCATCATCAATCAGTCTACTAGAACAGAATGTCATGTTGACATGGAGTTTTCACCAGAAGACTTCTCGTGGTGTCTTGTGGGTCTTAAATGCCGATCTGACATCCAATATGGTTACCACACAATGGCCATCTTGAAAATCTTTCTGTAGCTACTTGTTAATGGATGGTCATATCAGCATGAGGTTTTCACTGAAATTCTTTGAATATTTAGTTGGTTTTAAATGAAAATGGTGCAAGTCTGACATGACAGCAATCAGAGCCACCATTAAAATCTTGTTTTTGCTATTATTCCTGAAAGTCACATCTTGAAAATCTCAGTACTCCTCCCAAATGGATGGCTGTTTCAACATGGGGTTTTCACCAATCAAATTTTTTATGATGCTTAGTTGATACTAAAAGAAAATGGTGCCAATTGTATTTCCAGATTATTACTTTGCCTTAAATGAAAATGTTGCTGAGCTGACATCCAGTATGTGCACCACCGCAGCTGATTTGGAAATCATGTTATTGCTGAAGAATATCAAAGATGGTTTCAGCACCCATCTGTCCATCCATCCTGCCACAACACCTCTGTTGCAAATTTTTGATTGAAACTAAATTTAATAAGGGGGGTTTACGTTGAGAGAATCTAGGTCTTGTTTAATTTTTACCATTCCCCCCCCCAAAAACCCGAGGAATTATGGGCCTTATTTGACTTGGACTTTACCCTTCAACTGGTACCTTGAATGTATGCATTTTGATATACGAGCTTTAAGCAAGTCGTATTATAAAACTGGAAGCTATATTATACTGGAATATTTTTATTTTTTTTGTTTTTAGGAAGCAAGGGAAGCAATATAAGAGGAGGTACATCACAATCATGAAAGTACTACCATATATACATGCTGATAAGTAGGGTCCATCTGTTTGTTTGTTGTTTTTTGGGTGGGGTTTAACACTTTTTCTTAGTGCACTTGAACCCATGTGGACATAGGTGAGATGGCAGTGATCAGTAAAGGCAACCGCTTTAGACCACTAGGCCACCCAGGGCCCTAAGTCCAGCTGCAAACTGCATAGACCCAGATATACTGTCATGTAATGCACTGGCATATCCAATTCTATGCAGTTTTGAGTAATCAGTAGAACAAACAACATAGACCCTGATCTGTTTGCTCATTAAGCAATGTCAGATCAGGGTCTATGTCGTTTGGCATTGGAGCTGACATATAAGTGAGTATATATGGTACTACCTCAATACAGAGATAAGGCTTGTGTATTGCTTCAAGTTCTACTTGCTCACAGCTGTTAGGGTTTGAGGTAGCTAAAACTTGTCATTCCTCTCTCAGGGCAGCTAACACCTTTCAGCTTGAAATTTCACACTTTGCTTCAGCACTGTAATTCCAGTGTTTATTATATATAATCTTTGTGCCCTTGACTGTAAATGTTTGGCAAGGCAGTGTGGAAGTATTAAGAAAATACATTAAAAAAATAATGAATGAGGTTATGAGCATACTACTGTAAGTGTGAAATATTCCCATCACCAGAAAAATTAAAATATTGCTTAACATTTACTAAAATTGTCTTTTTACATATACAATATGGCAGTAAGAAGGATAAAATTATAGTCATTTAGAGTGACCCTGAATTACTCACATGTTGTTTTAAATGAGGAAAGCAGGGCAAGAGTCATAAGTATTTTTCCTTGCTATGGCTCATTTAACTTTCTAGTCTTCATTTCTCCAATGAAAATACTCATTTAGCATTGCTGTCAGACGTTAGGAGCACAATATGTACCATATACATCCCAAAACAATTTCTCTGCTCTAGCAGGCTTCTTTCAAGCTTTAAACAAAAATCTGTCTGTATACCATATATACTCACTTATAAGTCAGACACCCACAAAGCTCCTGATCTGCAGTAGCATAATGCACCTGCGGATCAGGGTCTATGTTGTTTGTTCTTCTAATTATTCCTAACAAACTGCACAGACCCAGATCTGCCGGCACATCATGCGACAGCAGATCTGTGTCTGTGGAGTTTGCAGCTCGGCTCATCTTATAAACGAGTATATACAGTACTGTATCTTGCTCAGAAAACAGTGTAGATTAAGATCTGCCATAACACGATATGCTGGCAGATAAGGGTGTACAGTGTTCATTCTACTTAAAGTTCTAGTGAACGTTACAGACCCTGATCATACATTGTGTTATGCCATAACAGATTTGGGTCTTCACTATTGATTCTCCCTGGGTCTTCGCTGTTGATTCTCCCTGGGTCTGCACTGTTCATTCAACTCTCAGTTTCAGGTTTGCAATATAGACCCTGATCGTGTATTAAGTCATATCAGATCTGGGTTTACACTGTTCATTCTGCTTATAGCTCTAAGTATGCAGTATAGACAGACCACTATTTGTACACACAAATTAACCGTTTTTGTGTATATTTTTACAAATATTTAGATGACCTCAGATTTTTGGGACATAATTTTGTACACATTTTGAAACTTGCTGGACATCAGTTTTGTGTTGGACAAGAACCTTGCTGACCTAATTAAGCAAATCCAACTTGAGTAGCAAATGAAATTTGGTAGGTGTGTTAGTGTGCAAAATGAAATTTGGTAGATGTGTTAGTGTGCAAAATGAAATTTGGTAGGTGTGTTAGTGTGCAAAATGAAATTTCGTAGGTATGTTAGTGTGCAAAATGAAATTTGGTAGGTGTGTTAGTGTGCAAAATGAAATTTGGTAGGTGTATTTTTGTGTGCAAAATGAAATTTGGTAGGTGTGTTACTGTGCAAAATGAAATTTGGTAGGTATGTTTATGTGGATTTATATATGCAAACCTTGTCAACATAATTAAGAAGAAACAATTGGAGTTGTCAAATGAAATTTGGTAGGTATGTTTGTATGCATTTGTAGAAGTGCTGATTAGATTCTCAAGCCATTTAAGAAAAAACAATAAAATATGTCTACATTTTAAAACATTTTACACTGGACTTTTTGGTCTCCAATGGGATATACTGTTCTACAGTGGGAATATTGTTTTAGAATGGGGCACATTGTTTTACAGTGGGACATACTGTGTTAGAGTGGGACAAAAAAGTGGGAAATACTGTTATAGACTGGGGCACATTGTTTTACAGTGGGACATACTGTGTTAGAGTGGGGCATATTGTTTTACAGTGGGGCATACTGTGTTAGAGTGGGGCATATTGTTTTACAGTGGGACATACTGTTTTAGAGTGGGACAAAAAAGAGTGGGACATACTGTTATAGACTGGGGTATACTGTTTTACAGTGAGACATACTGTGTTAGAGTGGGGCATATTATTTTACAGGGGGACATACTGTTTTAGAGTGGGACAAAAAAGAGTGGGACATACTGTTATAGACTGGGGCATATTGTTTTACAGTGGGACATACTGTGTTACAGAGGGACATATATTGTTTAACATAGATAAATCCAAGTTATTTTTTTAAAATTTAATTTAATGTCACAGTTGTGCCTTTTGTTCCACCATTCAGACTCTAGGATGGTAAAAGACACAACAAACTCCTTGACTATAATTCATTTTTCTTGAGGTAATATTCTCTTAACTTTCCAATCAAAGAATGAAACAATATTTTTAATTGTTAGTTGGATTCTCACTGTTAAAAATGATAGCCAATATATGTACTTCATTATCCCTTAATATTGGTCTCACTGTCTGAGATACTAACATTCTTGTTTGAAATTAAAAGCCCTATAATATTTTTCTTTGTGAGATACAATATCCAGGTGAGCTTCTTACTAACCCTGATGTGAATGGATCACCCGATATAAAATAATATGCTATCTTTGATTCAAAGGTTATTATTCAGTGGTCTCATATTGGGAAGAAAGCTATTTTGTTGTGGATTCTTCATTTATTTGAAGATGTATTTCTTTGTGAACACTGTTGATGTAAGAAAGATGTTTTTATACTCTACCTGGTTATCCTTGAATTTACCTGAAAACAGTTGTGCCACAATCTACGACACATATTTAAGGGTTTTTACGGAAAGGATAGAATCTGTCCCCAGAAAAGCCAGTAATGTTTATAAGACTTTGCCTCAACAAATATTAGGAATTATCCACTTGCAGATAGTCAGTGGTAAACATTTCTTAAAAATATAAACTTGCATGACATAGACGGGGATAAATGATTAATGGATGTATCAATGTATTGATATTTTTTCCATATTGAGACTTGTAATGATACAAGGGTGAAGACTTGATAAAAAAAATGAAACTTGAACTATACAGGTTACTTTAATCTTCAGCAGTTGTGAATAATAATTAGGCAAAAATATGTGTGTTTCCTATTGCACTAGTTTTAAAATTAGGGTAGGTAGTTTTTTCTTTTCTTAAAAAACATTATGTATTATAATGATGTGTACATATAATGTACTAAACACTTCAAGTACTGGCCTAAACCAGCTCTATTAGATGCACAAATCAGTTTTGAGATTTATTTTTCTTGTAAATTTTGTTCCTTTTTTTTTTTTTTACCTTGGGAGGAGAAAGTGCAAGGGTCAGCAACGAATAACAGGGACAGTCTGCTTACTGGAAACACTCATCTTCTTTTGGCCTTAGTTGTTTTCCTTGTTATTCTTCAAACTGAGGAGTCATTTGAGACATCCATAGCAGGCACATGCATTTATTTATGCCCTTAACAAAGAAACTGTTGACAACACCCACTTGCATTCTACAAATTAGCAGGGGCCACCGAGTGGCCAAGTGGTCTAAAGTGCTCACTGTTCCAGATCACTGCCATCTTGCTTCTGTCATCATGGGTTCTAGTCTCAGGCTCGGCTAACATGGGTATGTGAGAAAGCTTGCCAGTTGCTTCTCGTGGGTCGTTGGTTCTTACTGGGGTTTTCTTGGGTTCTTCCCCCACCAGTTAAACTGGCCACCATGTATAGCCTATCTTGTGCTGAAAAATGGCATTAAACCTTACAACAACAACAACAACAACAACAAATTAACAAGCGTTAGGATACTAACTCATATGGTTTGAACCCCCACCACCAAGTCCATGCTGATTACTTTATCCCATCAGTATGCTCAGCCACTGATAACATATATGAGTGTAAAAAAGACATTCCAGATTTGTTCCCATGTATGATTTATGTACTGTATTGATCATTTAATAACCAAATGTACCTAAAGTTTCACTCTCACTTCACATTTTGTCTACTTGTATTGAATATAAGGGTTACATTTCTGGTGAGGCGTGCAGTGAAATATGTTACATTCATTTCTGATTGGTGGTTATTAAGTCAAACAATAATCACAAATCAGAACTAACTGTAGCTTATTCACTGTGTAACACAACAGAAGTATTAGCATCCAAACTCAATAGAAAGACATACAAAGCAACAGAGAAAAGTGCCTGTTGAATGGTTTGTAAAGTATGTGAATTGTACATCAGGAACAAGTTTGGAATGTCTCCATTTATGCTGATACTTGTAATTAGCAACCAAACACGACAATGGGATAAAAAAAAAGTTAGCACAGAATCAGCAAGGAGTCAAATTCTGAGCCGCACGAGTTATAGTCAGCTTCTTCATTTGTAGAAGGTGAGTGGTCATCTTGTTAATTTGTAGAAGGTGAGCGGTCATCTTGTTAATTTGTAGAAGGTGAGCGGGTGTTTTTAATAAGGGTAACTTCAACAAAACACAACAAGAATCCTTAAAATTGTGAAAAAACATAACAGAAATGATTTACACATGTACAAGAGAGGAGAAGTGAAACTATATACTGCGAGTGCATTTGATTTGAAGACCACAAAAACAGTCTTTTCATTGTTCACTTACATTCATGTATCGGTGAGTTATGTTTATCACAATTTACGTATCTCGGGGAGTTGCTGTACTTGAAATACAACCAGTATGTCAACACAAAAACTGCAACACCTCATAAATGACAGACCTTCTAAAGATAAAAAGACCATTAAGTTGATGTATGTATCGATAGTATGGGGATGTAGTTTTGGGCATCATTGCAGTGTACTTATTATCTCACAAAATTCTCACAAATAATAATTTTTCAAAGTGCACAGTGCAATTATGACATCAAGGTGATAAAAACATTAATTGAAAAATGACCTAACATACATCCAATACTTAATATTGTTACGTGTAGGCTCGTACAAATGTAACAAAAGAAAAGAGTGAAGTCAACAAGCTTTGTAAATTTTAACAAAATAATTTATTTCCCTAGAAAACAATGTAAAAATAGGAAATATGACTTATGGTTTGTGAATATAATCCAAAATTTAATCCTAGGACTGAAAAATATAAGTCTTGTCACTAAACAGTTCTAATTGAATCCAGGTTCGAATCTCGATGAAATTCCAATATGGAGGTGTTGACGTCAGATTAGGTCGTTGTACTGATGGTAACAGATCCTCTATTGAATCACAGTTTATTATGTTTCTGTTTAGAATTCCAGAATAAATTTCCACAGAATTTCTTTGTCCCAGAACTTTTTATAAAAAAGTACACTTGTTTAGTCTTCTAGAGAATAAATTATTAAATTCCAAAAAACAGATGAACTTCAAAAACAATCTGACATCAACAATAGAAACACCTTGTACCCTCAAGGTGTAAAGATACGACTGCCTAAATCTACTGGAGAGCGTCTGTTTAAAGCCGCGATTTTAGATCACATGGTAGCTCTCGTGACGGACTATGTGATTTACTAATTTGAACAGCGCAATAAAACAAATGCCATTTATCATATAAGCCTTGAAAGAACTTAGCGAATCTTATTACAAGATTCAATAAAAAAAAGTTGTTTACAAATTACAGCTATCACGCAAGCAGATCATGACCTTGGTAATAGTCAATCGTATTCACCCGATGTTTACAAGATCTATGAACCAGGATGAGCTAAAAATAATGCTTAAGCAACGGTTACATTCTAATCAGGTCAAGTGAATTTTCCGAAAAATAAGATTCAAATCCAGTGAAAATTGTCATTACAGTAAAATGTAATGAAACAAAAATAAAATAAAAGAATTTAAAACTAACACACAAGCAATTTAATTACACATTTGCAACAATATTCTATTACATTCTCGTGTTTGGGAAGACCGTCATTAACTGAGTCTCATGACCCAGGATTGATAAATCATTAATTGAGTCTTCAACTTTTTAGAAATTCATTATTTGCAACAATTCAATGATGATTTCGTTCATCTGTTTTGTATTCTGCATTAATTTTATCATTTTCTTGGCATGTTTATTTGAAAATATTATCTTGTATCATTTTACATATTGTAAAGACACTTGTATGGAATCATATATTGGAATATTATAACATTGTGGTAAGAAATAATATTACATTTGAGTATCATAACATTGTAGTAAGAAATAATATTTTGTTGGAATATGATAACAGTATAGTATGAAAAATTATATCAGAATGCCATAATGTTGTAGTATGCAATAATATTACATTTGAATATGATTACATTGTTGTTTGATATATATTGGAATGTCATAACACTGTTAAATGAAATAATATTATAATGAAATATCATACCATAGTGGTATAGAATAATATTATATTCAGATATCACAACATTGGTAAGAAATATTTGTATATAAAAATGTCTCAACATTTTTGTATGAATTAATATTATATTGGAATACTGTAAGATTGTGGGATGATATAATATATTGGAATGTCATAACATTGGTATGGAATAATATTATATTTGGATATTAAACATTGTGGTATGAAATAATATATTGGAATATCATAAAATACTGTTATGAAATAATACACTGGAATATCATAACATCCTGGTGTAAAATAATATATTGGAATATTATAACACTGGTATGAAATAATATATTGGAATATCGTAAAATACTGGTATGAAATAATATATTGAAATATTATAACTTACTGGTATGAAATAATATATTGGAATATCATAACATAGTGGCATGAAATACTGTAACATCATTTTGGAATATCATAACATACTGATATGAAATAATGTTATATATGAATATCATAACACTGGTAAGAAATAACATTATATTGGAATGTGGGTCAGTGGTTCTTTCTGGGGTTTCCCCGGGTTCTTCCTCCACCATTTATACTGGCCGCCATGTATAGCCTATCGTGTGCTGAAAAATGGTGTTAAGCCCTACAACAACAACAACAACATATTGGAATGTCAACAGTGTGATTTATTTCCTCCCTCTTGTGAGGAGTTAATTCTTCAAGGGCTACTAATAAGGGATCAAGTACACTTGAACCGGCTGAAGTGGATTTAGGGATTTCAAAGGCAAAACAGATTAGCTCTGGACTCGTTTGTGTTTTGCTTGTTGCATAGGATTATTTGACTGGACAGAGGGAAAGTAGAATTACCAGTGGTTCTGTTATTCTGTAGTACTTGGGTCCAAATTACAATACCAGCTTACAGTTGAGTGTTATGTGTGGTCATTATAAATTGTAGACTACATATATGTGTGGTCATTATAAATTGTAGACTATGTATGTGTGGTCATTATAAATGGTAGACTACATACATATGTGGTCATGATAAATTGTAGACCACATTTACAGGTAGCAAATAGTCGCAATTTCTTGTTACAAAATACATGTAGTTATATTTAGTGAAAGATGAATTGATTCATTGATTGATAAGGACACCTTAAGGTTTAGTTGGAGTTTCCTCTGACCCTTCTGGTCCTATTTTAGATATTTGGACATTTATGTTAGGGGACCCTACATCCCAACATAAATGTCCAGATATAAAAAATGATGGACCCTACATCCCAACATAAAATGTCAAAAAATTTCAAAAATGTGGGACCCCAAACCCCAACATAAATGTCCATATATAACAAATGGTGGGGGAAGGATCAGAGGAAACTCGATTAAAGAAGGTTATACACTGAGACCATTGGAATCAAGCGCCTTGCTTAGTGAGACACCGCAGCAGCCAACCACGCCCAGTTTAACCATGATTTGAACCAGCACCCTTCTGGTTTGACAGATGAAACTTTAGATGTAAGTTCTTGAATAATGCAGCTTGATTCGGGAAGACTTGTTAGATCCAGATCAGCTTCTCTGTCCATTGGTCTGGCAGCTTGTCAGTCGTTTTCAGCATAACTGTGTCATGTCCTTTTCTCCATTTCAGTATCTACAATCCACCGTATTTTTTAAAACCTTGGAACATGCAATCCTGCTTCTCCATTTCATTGCTAGGTTAGACATTGTGTGCCATCTTCATTGCTTAGCAAGACATTGTGTGACATTTTCATTGCTAGGTTAGACATTTGTGTGCCATTTTCATTGCTAGGTAAGACATTGTGTGCCATTTTCATTGCTATGTTGGACATTGTGCGACATTTTCTTTGCTAGGTTAGACATTGTGTGACATTTTCTTTGCTAGGTTAGACATTGTGCGACATTTTCTTTGCTAGGTTAGACGTGTGACATTTTCATTGCTAGGTTAGACATTGTGTGACATTTTCATTGCTAGATTAGACATTGTGTGACATTTTATTGCTAGGTTAGACATTGTGTGCTTCCTAAAATGTGGTTTTACAAGTACCATCTGTAGTAAACATTCATGGTAAAGTTGTGAATTGAACATAGGACCCCATATGAATCATCAGCATCCTTGCCAACTGAAATGTCTGGGCTCACATTAAACAGAATACATGCATTGATACAGAAAGACGAAATTGAACAAATATTTGGAATAAAGACTTTGTGCATTATGAAATGGATAGATTTTTGTATTTTCTTTATATGTGCACAGACTTGCTTATGTAAAAAATTATCATATGTACTAACTTATAAGTGGAGTCAAACTGCAAACAGTAAGGATTCTGATCTGCTGTAGCATAATGTGCCTGCAAATCAGGGTCTGTGTTGTTTGTTTACTGATTACTCTTAACAAGTGGCACAGGCTCAGATCGGCTGGCACATTATGCAGCAGCAGATGTGGGTCTGTGCAGTTTTGCAGTTGAACTCCTTTTTTAAACGAGTATGTACTATACTAAATTTGTGATTTGATAGGGTCATCATTATTCCCTTTGTAAAGTTTGAAGTTGGGGACTACAAAATGTTCACACCAAAATGTTTATGAATCAAATTTGATACTGTTTAATTAAACTAAAACTGGCCTTCTAATGTTCAGTTCATTTTCCTTGGGCAAGAGAAAATAAATTTGCTAAATTAGGCTGTAATTACAACCTTCAGATGTCCAACATGGTTACATTGAATTCTGGGCCAGGTCAAATATAAATCACTAGTTAATTAATCAAACTGAAGTGTTTCATTTTATAAAGGTGCAGAGAACAAATACAGCTTTTGACTTTGAATTATGTTTGTGTAAAGCACAGAGGTCAGTGTTTGTGTAAAGCACAGAGGGGTCAGTGTTTGTGTAAAGCACATAGAGGTCATTGTTTGTGTATAGCACATAGAGGTCATTGTTTGTGTAAAGCACATAGAGGTCATTTTTTGTGTAAAGCAAATAGAGGTCATTTTTTGTGTAAAGCACATAGAGGTCATTGTTTGTGTAAAACACAGAGGTCATTTTTTGTGTAAAGCACATATAAGTCATTTTTTGTGTAAAGCATATAGAGGTCAGTGTTTCTGTAAAGCATATAGAGATCATTGTTTGTGTAAAGCACATAGAGGTCATTTTTTGTGTAAAGCACATAGAGGTAATTTTTTGTGTAAAACACATAGAGGTCATTTTTTGTGTAAAGCACATAGAGGTCAATGTTTGTGTAAAGCACATAGAGGTCATTTTTTGTGTAAAGCACATATGTCATTTTTTGTGTAAAGCATATAGAGGTCAGTGTTTCTGTAAAGCATATAGAGGTCATTGTTTGTGTAAAGCACATAGAGGTCATTTTTTGTGTAAAGCACATAGAGGTAATTTTTTGTGTAAAACACATAGAGGTCATTTTTTGTGTAAAGCACATAGAGGTCAATGTTTGTGTAAAGCACATAGAGGTCATTGTTTGTGTAAAGCACATAGAAGTAATTTTTTGTGTAAAGCACATAGAGGTCAATGTTTGTGTAAAGCACATAGAGGTCATTGTTTGTGTAAAGCACATAGAAGTCATTTTTTGTGTAAAGCACATAGAGGTCAGTGTTTCTGTAAAGCATATAGAGGTCATTGTTTGTGTAAAGCACATAGAGGTCATTTTTTGTGTAAAGCACATAGAGGTCATTTTTTGTGTAAAGCATATAGAGGTCAGTGTTTCTGTAAAGCATATAGAGGTCATTGTTTGTGTAAAGCACATAGAGGTCATTTTTTGTGTAAAGCACATAGAGGTAATTTTTTGTGTAAAACACATAGAGGTCATTTTTTGTGTAAAGCACATAGAGGTCAATGTTTGTGTAAAGCACATAGAGGTCATTGTTTGTGTAAAGCACATAGAAGTAATTTTTTGTGTAAAGCACATAGAGGTCAATGTTTGTGTAAAGCACATAGAGGTCATTGTTTGTGTAAAGCACATAGAAGTCATTTTTTGTGTAAAGCACATAGAGGTCAGTGTTTCTGTAAAGCATATAGAGGTCATTGTTTGTGTAAAGCACATAGAGGTCATTTTTTGTGTAAAGCACATATGTCATTTTTTGTGTAAAGCATATAGAGGTCAGTGTTTCTGTAAAGCATATAGAGGTCATTGTTTGTGTAAAGCACATAGAGGTCATTTTTTGTGTAAAGCACATAGAGGTAATTTTT
This sequence comes from Megalonaias nervosa, assembly GCA_016617855.1. Classification (NCBI taxonomy): domain Eukaryota; kingdom Metazoa; phylum Mollusca; class Bivalvia; order Unionida; family Unionidae; genus Megalonaias; species Megalonaias nervosa. The sequence goes on along the minus strand of JAECUM010092895.1, from coordinate 93,856 downwards.
TGTGTAAAACACATAGAGGTAATTTTTTGTGTAAAGCACATAGAGGTCATTTTTTGTGTAAAGCACATAGAGGTCAATGTTTGTGTAAAGCACATAGAGGTCATTGTTTGTGTAAAGCACATAGAGGTAATTTTTTGTGTAAAGCACATAGAGGTCAATGTTTGTGTAAAGCACATAGAGGTCATTGTTTGTGTAAAGCACATAGAAGTCATTTTTTGTGTAAAGCACATAGAGGTCAGTGTTTCTGTAAAGCATATAGAGGTCATTGTTTGTGTAAAGCACATAGAGGTCATTTTTTGTGTAAAGCACATAGAGGTCATTTTTTGTGTAAAACACATAGAGGTCATTTTTTTGTGTAAAGCACATAGAGGTCAATGTTTGTGTAAAGCACATAGAGGTCATTGTTTGTGTAAAGCACATAGAAGTCAATGTTTCTGTAAAGCACATATATACATGCATACATACATACATACACTATTCTTCATCATGTGAAAAGTCAAGGTATATATGTGAAAGGTTCAAGGTGAAAAGTTGCATTCTTGATTTGAAGCATCTGTTATGGTGCTTGTGTGGCTTAATAAAATGGAGAAAAAAATCTCTGAACTCGGCAGGCCAGACCAGCACAATAGAAATCCCAGTGTGGCACAATTTAATTGACAGGAAAGTGCTTTGAATTCTTCTAAATTAGGTCAGGATCCCAATGGTTAAATCTGCTGAAAAATATAATTAAGACATGGAGTAGTATTCCATTGGGTTAAAGATTTGTGTAGAGTGGCTCTTTGATGTCTTTTGTTTGGGAAATGAGGGTTTGGATCATCCTCATTCTTGAAGGTTATAAAGTGAGGTACTTTAACTGTAGTCAATTGGTTTGTCATTATTGCCCCTAGATGTTGATCAAATTAAACCAAGAGTACTTGTCATAGCTATTGCCATAATTTCTCACCAGATGGCGCCATTTAAAAATGTGTTAACATGTGCACAACTGTCATTCCCTTTGAATAAGATCTTTAGACAATTTTTATTTACTGGTAATATAATCACCTACATCAGGGTTACCAGTCGAACAAGATTGCATGGTTGTGAAAGATGTACTGAATGAAGTATAGGGACACAAATTAAAGCAAACATGGGATCTTAGTAGTGAATTCATTCACAAAATTGAACATTGTTAAGCTCCTTTTCAATACATGGTCACATTCTGAGGTTTAATTTGGAAACTGTTTAGTTGATGTGTTTATATACACCTGTTAAGGGAGTAACCTGAACAGGTGTGCAAGCTTTGTTGTACACCCAAAGTGTTCCCTCTGTACAGCAAACTCATAATTGCACAATAGGTATATGAAATGAACTGAAGCAACAATAACTGAGCTATCATTTAATTTGTGTTGGTATCTTTAGATTTATTTGCTTCTCAACAATAAGCACCACCCCACTTTTTAGGGTTGAAAGAAAAGCTCTCTATGTATGTTTTATCTTTTAAGACTTGCCCCCCCCCTTTTTTTATAAAGGTTACAAATGAACTGTATGAACTTTGAGCAGCACATGAAGTAGAGGTACTCTATGGAATACAGATGATTTGTGAAATAATTGGATATATGAGTGCATATTTTCATTTAAAATTTTTATATTTTACTTAACACTTCTTAATGCATTTGCTTACTTTGGAAATGGCAGTATAGATATTTCTATACAGACCACCTTGGTTGATAATTGATTGGGTGTGAACCACTTAATCACACTCTTATAACTTTCCCACAGAGCCAGTTATTGCAAGTGTTAATTTATAAATATGTGCCCTGGCTTAGATATATGTTGTCTCTAATTGCTCCCATGCTTGTTAAAAAGGACAGTGACCCACTTTTGTGGACACCATTGATTTTCTTCAATGCCAAAATCTCAAGAATTAGAGGGTCTTTTAAACATTATAAGACTTATGGGAACCATCGTATAAATCATTATGTACCCAAAATTTTCAGAATTAAATCTTATTAAATCTTACCAGGTGTTAACTTTAAAAAATTCAATAGAGAAAAATGTCAGAAAAAGAGATCTTTTAGATTTTTGTAAAAAAAAGATGCATTTGAACTATAAGCCTTGCAAGAATTTGAACTTGAACTTTATTGTCAAACATGTGTTGAAGATTACCTCTATTAAGCAATCATCCGTCTTAATCAGTCACCGTCATGCTGTAACTTCACCCTCATTAATATATAAATCAACTATTATTAAAAAGTTGCCTGTTTTTGAAAACCACTTTTTTTCACCTCCCAGACATCTGTTACTACTGTAACATTTTTCAGAATTTTTACATACTGTATGTACTTGCTTATAAGCCGAGTCCAACTGCAAACTGCACAGACCCAGATCTGATGTCACTTAATGTGCCAGCAGATCTGGGTCTATGCAGTTTGTTAGGAGTAATCAGTAGAACTAACAGCATAGACCTTGATCTGCAGACACATCGTGCTACAGCAGGTTGGGATCTTTGTTGTTTGCAGTTTGACTTGACTTATAAGCAAGTATAGATATTTTTCTTATTTCTGAAAATGAAGACTTTATTCTAATTGTAGCCTTCCCATATTAATTATTACTTGTCTTTCTATTTTCAGGTATGTATCCCTTTCAAGTCCATTGCATATCAGAAATGTGGTCAAGGTAGGGTCAGTTGAAATTTCTTCTGAGTTCGTTATGAGTCCCTTGAATGATTTGTTTAAAACTAGACCATTAGGGCAGTAGACATTCCCAAGTAGATAAATTTTAGCACCATGGGTATTTTCATTTTTGGCATCATGGATATTTTTATTTTTGGCAGTGCAATTTTTCATCATTCTATGTATTTAAATTAATCGTTATGACTGACTCATCTTAAGAACTGCATCATATACTAGATATGGAAGGAAAAAACTACTATTTATACTCACAAGTTCAGCTGCAAACTGCACAGTCCCAGAACTGCGAATGTATAATGCACTAGCAGAACTGGGTCTGTGCATATTGTTAGGAGCAATCAGAGAACAAACAACATTGACCCTAATCTTCTGGCACATTAAGCAACATCAGATCAGGATCTTTGTTGTTTGCAGTCAAACTCTACTTATAATCAAGCATATATTAAAATGGGAATCATTCTTTTTTTCTCTCAGATTCATTACTTTAGCTCAGCACCAGATGCTGATAGACTTTGATTTTTCTGTTTGACAGTATTATTTGCATCTGAATGCAGCTGTCTTGACTAAAATAATTGATATGGCCTTCTCTTGTATCTATCCTATTAATATAAATATAATTATTATGGAATAACAACTGGATATGTAACATCTGACCAAATAATTCGTCATATAACATTTTCAGGATATGACCAAATTGCTTATGATAATGCAAGGGAAGTTTTAATGTCACTTGCAATTATAATAGGATTGATTTTTATTGGGACATATGTTGCTTGGTACAACTTTAAGCTTTTCTTTTTGTCATTTATTGTCATTTTTTGGCCCTGGAGCAAATCGCTGGTTAAGTGCTGATTGCCCAATACAAGACGTCCCACACATTTGTCCCATAAAATGCCTCCTACATGATGTGCCCGAAGGCACAGTATGGTCTGAATTACAGGATTGTCAATTAATTACAGCATGTATTTGTTGGACTTTCACTATTATCTCAGAGATCATTATCAACTTCTATTTGGATAATTTAAGTTAAGTATCCCAAGGCTACTCATGGCATTTCCCTTGATCCACTTTAATGAGGCATATGTCTGATTTTTCAGATGAGCATTACTGGACTTTGAGGTATGACAAGAACCCCTCCCCCCTTTTATTTTTTTGTTCATTTTGGGTCTATGCTGCAAGGATTGGATGAATCCCTTTCAGCCAAAGGAAATAGTAAACAATTCATATGGATTTACACATCATGAACAGATTTTTGTTGACAGGTGCTCCCCAGGTTGACCCCTAAGCTACTGGCATGTCCAGTAAAGTCTGGTTTGTATGGAGGATACCCAGTTGATTGCAAAGGCCCTAAATATGTGATCTGGAATTTTTAATGGTATAGATAGAGATTTTATCATATTCAAATTTTACAGATAAAAATCATGTGTCAAGTACGTTATTGTAAAAATGTTCTCTTTTTGATTCTTTGGGTGACATGTAATAAATTTTGTTTTGTGTACCTGGATATTTCACTATTGATACCTGTTGACAGTGTTTTGAAATATTTTGTTGAAACTTTATTAATTAAGGGTTAAGTCAGATAAGAATTGTCGGACCAATTAAACATCCATAGTGATAATTTAATGAAAAGTTGGAAGTCATGTGAGAACACCTTAGTCTCATAAAGTATTTTATCATGGAGTGTTTATGGTAGCCACACCTGTGAATATTTCCAGCTTTGTGGAATTTTAGCTGTTAGACTGAATTTGTGGATTTGTGGTGGATGTGATACTTTTATGGATTTTTCTAGATTTTATACTTTGTAGAATTTCTTAAGTAGATGCCAAAACTTTAAGATCATTTTTGATAAAATGCTTATTGATCATGATGATAAGGCTGATGTCTAAAACACTAGGTTGCATGTTACGTATGTTTTTGAGGGAAATGTGCTTTTCTGTTCTTAAAAAGTAATGAATACGGTACATACTTGCTTATACGTTAAACTGTGAACAACAAAACTCCTGATATGCCATGAGATAATGTGCAAGCAGATCAGAGTCTGTGCTGTTTGTTTTACTGATTACTCTTAAGAAACTACACAGACCCAGATCTGCTGGTGCATTATGCAACATTATTCAAAGTTGGTGCATTTTTAAATTGTGAAGAATTTGATGATTTATTTTAATAAAATGCTTGTTGTCACCATTCATCCACATGTAACCAAGACAATTTTGACATTTTTTATGCCTCTAAATATTAGGATTTTTTCCCTGCTAGTTATATAAAACTGAATTACTTATAGAAATATGGTTACTTTATAAAATTTCTAATACAAGTTTGTTTACTTTCTAACAGAACTGAATTTTTGTATTATTTCTGTAGATTGATCTACCTCAGAAGGCTCCAAAAAATCTTTTCCAACTTGTGTTCACATTGTTTTTGATTTCAGAAGTCATTCAGCATGTTTTAAATTAGATTAAAAATTATTTTCTTGTCTTAACATAGACATAGCTGACATCTGTCTCTGCATATAAATTGATGTGTCATCAGTCATTTTTAAGGATCTGGAGAGTCATTTTAAGAGATCTGGAGAGTTAATTTTAAGGATCTGGCGAGTCATTTTTAAGGATCTGGAGAGTTAATTTTAAGGATCTGGTGAGTCATTTTTAAGGATCTGGAGAGTCAATTTTAAGGATCTGGAGAGTCATTTTAAGAGATCTGGAGAGTTAATTTTAAGGATCTGGAGAGTCATTTTTAACGATCTGGAGAGGATCTGGAGAGTTAATTTTAAGGATCTGGAGAGTCATTTTTAACGATCTGGAGGGTCATTTTTAAGGATCTGGAGAGTTAATTTTAAGGATCTGGTGAGTCATTTTTAAGGATCTGGAGAGTCATTTTTAAGGATCTGGAGAATTAATTTTAAGGATCTGGTGGGTCATTTTTAAGGATCTGGAGAGTCATTTTTAAGGATCTGGAGAGTCATTTTAAGAGATCTGGAGAGTTAATTTTAAGGATCTGGAGAGTCATTTTTAAGGATCTGGTAAGTCATTTTTTAGGATCTGGAGAGTTATTTTAAGAGATCTAGAGTCATTTTAAAAGATCTGGAGTCATTTTTAAGGGATCTGGAGAATCATTTGTAAGGGACCTGGAGGTTAGTTTACATTAACACCAGCAAGCACCAAGAATAAGCTTTTAGGATACTGGGGATCTGTGTCAGAAGTCTTGATTTATTCTAACAAATGAGGCAGGAGACAATGTGTAATTTTAGACTTCATAAATTGGGTTTCTCAGCACTTTGCTAATGTGTGCAGACTTATAAAGACCCGAGAACAGAGGTTTCCCTTGAATAGTCTGTGTAAACAACCTTTTGAATTCACTTGTGAAAAGAAAAGTGGACCAGTTTATCACTCACTGAAGGGCTATCATAAGTCTCCATGTGTCCTAGTCTTTGAATTACAACAGCAAAATGGCTACTTAATGTACTCTAATAGTTCTATTCATACAGAAAGATTCCAGGGCTAGACATGTGTTTAACTCCCTGAATACCCCTTGGTTAATAGAATTTCAAAGAAGGTACAAAATAAGGATATTGAAATTGATGGACTTGGATGGGAGAGAATTAATTTTGATACAAAAATAAGGCAATAGAAACTACTTATATTTGAATTGACATCTGTAAATATGTGCAGCTATGATTTTAATAGTAATACAGGGTGCATCTCACAGCAGATGGGCTGTATTTTTTGGCAAGGAATGGAATATAATTATAATTCTTCTGAAATACTAGAGTCAGCCTCTGCTTTTTAACATTTCATATTTCCATCTCAGGCTGTGTGTATTATGGTGTTATTCATCTATCCATCTATTTGTTCACATTTGCTTGTCTGATCCATAACTTTGTAGAAAGATTAGAAAGATTTTTATGGAGCTTTATCCAAGTGTACAACTTGATAATACTGTGTCGTGTACCTTGTGTGGAGTACAAGTTTTAAACCAAAGAAATTGTAATGAAACTTCGCCCAAGTATACATCATGACCAGACTTTACCCAAATATACAGCATGACATGACTAGACAGTGTTTCATTATACCATACCCATGTCTGCCTTAAGATCAAGGCTAGGCATAATGTTATTCTTTAATATATTTCCATGTCCAGAGTAACGGAGATATTTTCATGAAACTTAGGTAGTTATGTATAAATCTAGATGATGTATTGCATATTATAGCCATGCCCTTTGCCACAAGGTGAAGGTCACAGAATAAGAAAATGTAACTGTCCAGAGTATAACCTTTGAATCACTGAAACATAACAAGTTATATAACACAACTGGACAGTGCTCACATACCATAGCCACAACCCCGCCTCAAGGTCAAGGTCATGGCAGTGTAAAATACAAATCATTGACCTCAATCCATGGAGAGGTATAGTGTTTAAGTCACCGAAGATATTTTATGAAACATTTAACCTGTTATATATCTTGACTTGAATGGTTTCAAGTCATATCTCTTTCCCTCAAGTTTAAGACTAGTACAACAAGTAAGTCACTTGTCATTTTCCATTTCTGGACCATCCCTTTTTAATCTCTGCCAGTATTTTTATAAAACTTTCCCAAGTCTACAATTCATAGTCATGTCCCAAGCTCAGAGGTCATGGTCATTAGGAGTAGTAAAGGTCACCAGGTCATGTTATTGGTGCTAAAATTAACCCATGAGTTACATTTTTAAAACACAATGTATATAAATGATTCAGCATATTTAAAAAAACCATGCCATTCCAGGAGTGGATCTACCATCTTTCTTTGGGAGTTTCATAAAAAGAAAGGGTGGTTAATTTTCCAACCTTTTTCTGTTGTTTCTAAATGAAAGAAGTATTAGGTGGAGATGGGGGGGGGGGAGGGGTCCAGTTCTTCCCACCCCTAAAGTCTTGTTAAATCTGCTACTGGTTTTTAATACATCCTCACTTTTACAATCCTTTTTTAAAAATTCTTTGCATCGAAGTGAAGTACAAATGTATTTTCAGCAGCAAATTTAATGTAATGAATGGCAATTGACGGCTGGTGGTCCATGCTGGAAGATAGGTGCAGATCAGAAAAGTTTTGTAGGCATTATTCAAACTGAAGAAACAACACCTACAAAATTTTATCTTTGATTGATACATGGAAATGACAAAGAGAGATAGCTAATAGTATGCCCCAGTACAAATTGGCACTACCACACTACAATTAAAGTATGACAAGTACTTACCTGGATACCAGTTGTTTGATAAATCATTTCACAACTTAATGCTAATCCTGTTCTTAGTGTTTAAATAAGGTATAAAGTGTTCAGGTATGTGCCCTCTTAGACACATCATTGAATTATATTTTTCCATGAAAGCAAGTCACTTTTTTTTCTTCTTCGGAGATGTAATAATGATATATCTGAACCAGTGCATGTTTTTTTTCATTACAAGGTGATGGTGAGAAACAAAAAAAGTTTTTGTTTACAAACAGCACACTCTGGAGTCTATGCTGTTAAGCTGTTAAATAATAGATATAACGTGTCACCACTGAACCATTAAGATGTAGTGTTCATTTGGGATTCCTTATTTTAAAATTTATTTACTTTACTTGGGTTTCAAGATTAAAAGACCAAAATGTGAAGAGAATGTGCCAATCAACCTATTTGAGGCCTTACAGACTGTCCAATTTATCTTCTCAGTGGTAGAATTTTCAACAACACAGATGGTAGAAACATTATCATGGCCCTGTTATGATGAGTATGTTTAACCTTAAATCTTTTTGAATAGAGACACATACTGGTTTATTCCATCCTGAAATTGGCATTGTCTGCATTAAATGAGGCTAAGTGATGACTGTTGTGTTGGAATATTGCATTATCCTATACTCCAGTTCCAATTGTCCACTTAATCACAATCCATACACACTAAGCAGATGTCAAAACTATTTTTGGTGTCAGCAGCGAGATTGTCAACTACACATTGCCAAGCAGTGACCCACCTACATTTGTTTCAGTCAACCAGACCATGTGTTGCACCTATCATGATCATTTGTCAAGTCAATTTGACAAAGAACTTACCAAGTTTGGGGCCAGATGATATCTGCACTAATTATAATGGATTGAAATTAAATATGGGATTGCAAACTTTGTTTCAAAATAAATGTTATCAGACTGCCTTGAAATTTGAAACTTGGGGCTTCGAGATAAAGTAAACCTTTTGACAAGAAAACCTGAGGTTTGCTGATAAAGCCAACATTTTGACACATACATATTGCTGGCATGTTCATGAGTATCATCTGCAAAAATGAGGGGAGACCAACTTCTAAGTTCCAGACAGTAAATAGACTGCTTCCTGAAGATGGTCAGCTTGTCACTACCACATTTGTCTTGCCTTATCTTCTCTTTTTCCAGCATTTTCATGCAGGGGGTTATAATGACAATTAATTACCACCCAATTTTAAAGTATCCATGGTTAGCATGTCTGTCAGTGGGCCTGTAATGGCACAGTTTCTCTTGGGATCCTCTGTTTGTTTAGATTGAAAGCAAAATACTAGTAGGGGGCCTGAAGCTGTTCCAGCATTAGAGTTTTCTTTACTTCCTAATTAGCTCTACACTGCAGAACTGCTTTCTGTGGTTCTCATGCTGTGATCATAAACAGACCTGTGTGACCCTCTATTACAAATTAGCTTGTAACTATTAGTAATCTGTTTTGGTTTTGCTTTCATTCCACTGACTTCTTTTGGAGGTGGATAGATATAGCCTGCCCACACTCCATGGAAAATAAGCAGTGCTGTATGTATGAAACTACAAGGAGGCACATTGCCTGTTCTGTCGACTTTCAAGTCCTGAGGGTCTCGGCAAACTGACTGGTTTGTTGGAAGGACAGTATGGAAAATGTGCCTCAGATATCTAGCTAGCAGATCATTGGCTCAGTCAGGAGGGCTTTGGCTTGCCCTGATTAGCTGTTAATGATGGGTAGCTGTGAAGTCAGTCTGGTAGTTTTCACTGGGCTACTGTAGTAGAAGGAAGTATGACACAATCGGTTTAGTTGTGGTGAAGAACGTGGATCTTGCACCTGGCATTTAGTGAACAATGAACATACGAAAGAAGAGAAATCAAGCTACAGTTAAGGTTCTGGATGTGGCATTTCTTCATACATTGTGTTTGTTGATGAAATTTTACATAACACTACTGTGGTTGAGAAAAGAAAATTTGTGAAGTACCTTGTCATATATTTATTCAGTGCACCGAGGAAGTGAAAGAAGTACAGTTCTTTCCAGTTTGGTGTCAGCTGTGGTATTTTTAAAATTCCAAGATAGAAAAAGATTCATCCTCAGTAAAAAAAAAAAAATTCCTATCACAAAAAAAATGTAAGATTTTATCTGAATTCTCCCAAAAATTAAAGGAGAGTGTGGCAGTGTTTCTTTTTAGTGCCAGTTTTGAGGGTGATAAAGCCAACTTTTATTTCACTGTTGAGATGTTTATCTAATAATGAAAATGTAAATGTTGATCTTCTTTCTTGGATTATACAGCCTAGGTGGCATCAGTTATATGTAGATGATTTTCCAGTGGCCATAAGCAACGAGAATAATCTATTCTCTATAGCCCTTTCCCATTCAACAAAGATTGATCTAGTTGGTGATCAGCTTTCATAGTCATTCAAACTCTCCGACAGAACAGTGTGTCGAGCAGCAGGGCTCCATTATTTATATCTAAAATTATTGAGAGATTGCTGCTGTTTTTCTCCGAAGAAATACAATACATATAATGTGAATTTAGCAAGAGACTTGGATGTTTGTGATTCACTTGTGTATTGCCCTTCATTGGAGGTAGTAATCAATTTCTGTGAATTTACACAGGGTATATTATACAACATTGAAATGCTCATCTGGATTAACATGACTTCAGATAGACAGAATTATTAACGACTGTGCTAAGAAAATTATGACTGTTATTTGGATATACTACAAATAGGGATGTAATGTCGCCATTACCCATCCTGTGTGTTTTCTCCTTGATTGGAATTTCTTTCATTAATTGTATCGAATCTGATTCGACTTCAGATTCTCCAACAGAAGGTGAGTACCTTTTTTAAAGTCAGATTGCTTTTTTTTTTTTCATTTTTGTTTTCTTATAAAGTATATATATTTTTTTCTTTAAATTATTGCAAACGTAGGTGTATTTATGAGCAACAAAAAAAAAATCAAAAAAAATCTGTGACATTGCTTTCAGTTGATTGATTTATTGATTAACTGATTGATTGGTTTTTCATGACACATCAGTACATAAAAGTTATATCTTACTGAGGCATATTTGGAGGAATTTGCCTTGCCCAGGGACACATCATAGTGCCCAGCTCATCAAGGTTTGGGCAGGATTCTAACCCACATTCTTCTGTTCGCACGTCTGGCATGCCAGCCACTGAGTAAAACAGCAGGAGATTAAAAAAAATCAAGTCCTCAGCACATGCCAAATGAATTGTCGTTATTTATTAATACAGCAATTAAGGTTTTCAAAAACACGTATTTCTGAAATACAGTATTTGAGAGATGTTAAAATTTGGTATTGAGTTTTTTAATTTTTGGGCTATTGAGTTCTTACATCACAAAGAACACCATCTGGAGTAGATTTTAGGGTAAACATCTTTTTCAGATAAGGAAAACAAGATTTTTAAAAATTGTTTTCAACATTTACACTATATTCCTTATGTTGAATATGAAGTGCAAGAATACCATATGTACTTGCTTACAGGTTGAGTCTAGTTATTGTAAAAACCCAGATAAACTGTCACATAATGTACCGTATATACTGGCTGATAAGTTAAGATCAACTGCAAACTGCACAGACCCAGATCTGCATCACATAATATACTGGCAGTACTGGGTCTGTGCAGTTTGTTGGGAATAACCAGTAGAACAAACAATATAGATCCTGATCTGCTGGAAGATTATGCTGTGGTAGATTAGGATCTACTTGACTTGTGAGTATGTACAGTAATTATATTCATTGTTATGCAAGAATACCTTTTGATTAGTACTTAGATTTCAGGAATGGGGAAGGGATACTGTCATCCCAAAATGATCTACTATACGTTTTGGAGTCTCTAAGTTTAATGTTTTGTAGCAACAATGAACTCCACGAAAATTGTTACCAAACATAAGTGAGTTCACACTAATACTTCTTGCTTGTTATATAGTTTTGTCAGAAGGCATCAGTAGCAGATATGGATTGTCAGATTTCCAATCCAAAAGTTGTGGGTTTGATACCCTCACAGAATCAGCACATGTTCGAGTCGGCTGCCTTAATGTGCCCATGGCAGAAGCACTTAGCTCCAATTTCCTCAGGATGATATCGTAAAAATGCAGTGTTAAAACTTATACTCACTTGTAAGATGAGTCGAACTGCTAACTGAACAGACTCATATCCGCTGTAACATTGTGCTCCGGCAGATCTGGGCCTGTGCAGTTTGTTAGGACTAATTAGTAGAACAAATAACATAGACCCTGATCTGCAGGTGCATTGTGTTATGGCACATGAGAATCTGTGTTGCTTGTGATTGGACCTGACTTACAGGCAACTATAAAACAGTAACCAACCAATGTAGAGATGTCAAAGTTTTCAGTTTTTGATAGGGTTTTATTCTGTCTTTACAATTTTCATTCTCATTATCTATTGCTGAAATTTGCCCCAAAATGCAGTTGTAGGATGCTACGCTATGTCTAATACAGGATCAATGTATTTTTTTAATTAAACCCTAATCCAGCAGGTATTAAGCCAGCGTTAAACCTTCATTTGCATGATAATATTTCATAACCAGAGATAATTGTTCAACTGCTGGCATTAACACACACTATGTACAAGACTAGATCATGCTGAATTCTGTCACTTGCCAACTTCATTTAAATGCAAACATATAAAGGCCAATTTTTGTTTTCATTGTGCAAAACTATGAACCAAAAAGCAGAAAAATCGAGAGCTTTTTTCCAATAGAAATACTGTTGCAGTGTAATTATATAAGTGTATTTAGGTAATTGACTTGTCTACTGTAGAACTGTACCTTTGCACTGTTGTATTTACATTTTCTTCTTTTGTTTGATAGAAAATAGATCAGAGTTAACAAAAGGATGGATGGATGGTTGGTTGCTTGGGTGGGTTGGTGGGTTGATTTTGCCTTTAATCCATGAGCTTTATCTTGTAATGTCAGCCTGTAATGTAGCTAGAAGTTTGAAGCTAAGTGTATGATTCAAATAAGCCAGTTAAATCTTCATTGCTTTTTGCTTGACCATAGTGAACTTATTTCATTTCAGTATTCTCTTTGATGTGTAGATCATTTGTTAATTGCATGTCCATTACATATGGGAGCCCACTTGGGTCTAAGTGGGATTCCATATTGTCTTCAGTAGCTTAACCAGCATATGTGTTGACACCCATTGAAATGAACACCTTGTAACTTGAATGGAGTAGTTTAGATGCACTACAACTGCAAGTCATGTCATTCATTGAGGTACATGTGTGTACATATATTATTGTATAAAATCTGAAGTGTAGGCTTTGTGCATTTTATCTTGACACACATTGATATTTCTGGATCAGATTTGGGGTTAGCTCAGCAACTGTCTGTTCAGGGCAGCAAACATGTTTATAAATATAAAAATGAACAGTTTTGTAAATTGATTTAATAACAGTAAACCTAGTCAGTTTAGTTATAGAAATTTAAAAAATTTATTCTTTAAACCAGAAAAAAAGTTACTATTTATTATCAGAAAAGAAAATTGCTGTTATGAATTGTATTGTATTACTCAAATGCCAGTTTTCAGAAAGGAATTGTTCTGCATCTCTTCTAAGTGTTTTTTCCGTTTTTTTTTCCTCTGCCACCACTTCTCCTGTAACAAAATGTCTTCTCTTCTCATCTTTGTTTTTCTAAGCTTTCCCAGGGCTTACAAGCAGGTACATCTGGTTACAACAACATGCACCTGGTGCAAAGGGATCACAAGGTATTAGGGACCATGTACAACAGCTGGGGTGCCCTCTTCCAATATTTACATTGTTACATCTGCATCTGTTTAGTTAATTCATGATCACTAAACTGTAGAAATTAACTGAGTTTTTCGGATTTTACAACCTAAGGCATACAAAGTTCTGATTTGTGTTTAGAAGGTATTTCTGCATTAACGAGTTATTTGGATCTCCTCTTAAACAAGTTATTTGGATTTCTGTTTTAATGAGTTATTTGGATCTCTGTTTTAATGAGTTATTTGGATCTCTGCTTTAATGAGTTATTTGGATTTCTGCTTTAACAAGCTATTTGGCTCTTTTAATGAATTATTTGGAGCTCTTCTTGAACATCTTATTTGGATCTCTGTTTTAATTAGTTATTTAGATCTCTGCTTTTAATGAGTTATTTGGATCTCAATATGAAGAGTTGCAAGAAAATTTGTCACTGTAGGTGGGAGGGTGGTGCTTGGTCAGGGTAGGTGGGAGGGTGGTGTGTGGTCAATGTAAAAATTAGATGCATATTATAGTGTTCATTCCAGAAATAGACTTAGTGAGACAGCCAGGTTATGGGAGGGGGCGGGCTCAAATCCCCCTGCCCCCAATAGGTGTTGTCAAAAGCCATATTATTATCTTGTTTATTAAAGAAATTCAAATTCCTCACACTGACAGGCACTTGTGACATGGATTTATGAAGTTTTGCAACAAATGTGAACTTTTCCTGCATTTTATGATTGGACTCCATTGATATAAAGCAAGACAAAGTCCTGGTTATTTGCAATTTCTTTGCTAAAATAACTGTGTCCATTGGACAGGACATGGGTATTTTAGTTTACAGGTAAATCTTAGCAAACCATGCCTTAGACCAGCAAGGTAAATGAGATACCGGTAGCATCTTTAGAGATTTTAGAAAGAATCCCCTCCCCCCAATTAAATGCAATTCTAGTTTCAGCATAACAGCAGCTATTGGAAATAGTTCAGAGAACTTGGGATATTAACCACTTTTCCATATCAGTTTAAATTGTCCTAACTTAAAAGGTGAAATAGAAAAATATTAGTATAACTGCCACATGAAAGGAAAGTGGTGCACATTTTTTACAGTCTAGAGTAGGGGTGTGCAGCTCAAATGTTTACATGGGCCAGAATCAACCTTGATTGGAACCAAGTGGGCTGCACAAAATGTGTTCTTGGGCCACATGCTGTCCGCAGGCAGTGTGTTTTGCACCCTTGATCTAGAGTTAATTGTGTACCCAAACCTTGCCATCTGCTACTTGAAAGCAAAGGAGTATGCTCAAATAATGATAGCCTTTGATCACTTTCAGAAATTTAGATGCCTAATCAACAAAACAGAAAAATGTATTATCATTTTTCCACCATGTAAACTTTACTGCCGTTGCAATATTACATTTCAGTTGTTATCAAAATTATGTAATGTTGTCAAGAAGCTTGAATGTGACCTATATATCGGGAATATTTTGTTGATTTAATCTTATAAATTCATTTATTTAAAATATGAATTTCTAAAATGGGAAATTTTATGTTCTTGAGTCTGTTTCGAAGGCAAAGACATATAGAATAATGGTAATAGAATGAAGTATATATAGATTGGTTATTAAATTCATAATGAAATATGTTTGGTTTGATTTAATGTTTTGGTGGGCTCCCTTGCTAGCTCATTCACTATTACCAAAACATTTTATCTGTATGAATATGTTTCAATACAACTTCAATAACAGATATAACCCATAATATTGAATATAAAGGTATTTCATTTCAATTATTTGAACTAAAAAGTACACCAAAAAACGTTTTTCTAGTTCTCTAATAGAAAGGGGATGCGACTTCTTTTGGAATAATATTCAGTATAATTGGAGGCATTGGTAACCTATCCATCGTATGTAAAAGGTATTCTGATCAGTTATTACTGTTTTATCTCAAGCCCATGGGGGATATAGTTCATTAATGACTCTTTTAGCCCCCATTATCAGAAAATTAATGGCACATGTTGCTCATAGATGGATGCAGAAATTTATTTAAGGGTATACATTCAAAGCAGATTAACCTGCATCAGAAATGTAAACAAAGTTACGAGAAAATCTGTGCCCGCTGGGGAAATGTGTTGTAAGGAGATGATTTTGGGTGTAAAAGTGTTAATGCTGAGTAAGCTATAGATGTTGTGGAGGGCTGTATTGGATGAAATAATGTGAAACAGTATGAAAAAGTGGAGATATTGGGTGTACTAATTAAAGCAGTCAACATCAGAAGAGATTTAACAATGGAAGAATCCAGGTTATGAAGTTTGGCATTACTCTGTTGCCTTTGTAAGTGTTGAGGATTGGCATTAATAGGTATTTGGTGGTATGGACATTTATTACAGATTTGTGCATTAAAAGGGCTTACTAAAAAACAAAAATCAAAGAGTACAGTTACCACATGCCTGTGACAGTGAAAAGACTTGTAACAATTTGGAATTGTAAAAGGTTATATTAATGAATATTAGGCTGAATTAGGTGCTGGTAAAGGTTTTTCTTGCATCTGCAGTCACTATATAATTAATAGCTTCTAAAAGTTGTATGTAAAATTTACTTGGTCCTTTTGTAAATAATTAATAAATAAAGATATTCTTATATTGGTTTCATGTAATGTGAATGTACAAAATGTTTTCATTAATTTGCAAGATGTAATAGACACTTCTTAATTTGTTACATAAATTTCATATGAAATGTTACAAATGTAAGATTCAACCAGTATCTGCCTTCTCCGTTATTACACCTGTTGTGGGCTTGGGGACGTAGAATATGCCCATTTGCCCTCCTGTATGCCATGAATAGCTGCCAACAGAGGCAATAATTCTGCCATGGGATGCTTCCACTGATGATGTTCAGCAGAGAAGATCTTAGACAATTTAAAAGTGTGCATTTTTGATTTTAAAAGAATTACTCAGTATTTTAAGGATTTTATCTTTTTCTGCTTTTACCTTTATTTTTGAAAGCTTTTTTTGAGATACCTACACTTATTTGGCTTGGTATAGACATTGTGCTGATGTGCCATTAAAACCTATACTTACATGCATCCATCCTTCCATCTATTTGTACTTAGGCAAATGTGTTTTCTTTCATATGGCTTTCTGAGAAATAAGTTGACCCATCTCCTGTGACATCACACATGTAAGTAAATCCTATAAAAGGGGTCAACTTGACAGAGATGAAATTTCTATTGGGTATTAGCTGGCCAGCTCATAGAAATAAACTAGTCCTCCCAAACAAATTGATCAACAATTTCGAAAAATTAACTGGCCCTGTGAGCAGTATTAACTGGATCTCCATAAAACCCACAGGCCACACAAGCCAGTGACAAAATTGACCCCTGCTTCTGCTTCATGGGGTTGAATGTGGAAGGTGGGCGATGTAAACTGTGACACTGTATACAGTCTTATTCAGTCTAATCACTAAATTGTAATAGAAAATGAATTTAGGAGTGTTGTAGCAAATAAAGTAAATTTTGAATTTCGAATGATGTTAAACAAATGAAAAGAGAAATTCCTATGTCCCTATTGAGTAGACTCGTAAAAATGGAAATCCCTAACATGATAGTCTAGGTAGAAATTATTATAATCTTTCCAGCTGATCAGAAGTTTTGTGTTAGAATTTATTATGGTACAAATATAACAAAATGTTTGTTTTATTTTTGCACTGAGACCCCCGCCCCCAAATACTACTACTACTACTAATAATAATAGTAGTATGGATTTAGTACAGCCCGTAAGCTTTGGAACAGGGACGGGCAACATACGGCCCGCGGGCCTGACCCGGCCCGCGACGGGATTTTGACTGGCCCGCAGTCACATCCGGCCGCAATCTCCTACTACTTTCTTACCTTAATCATTAAGGTATTGATTTAGTAATCCGGCCCACCAAGAACTTCATTTTCCCATATCCGGCCCGCCGACTAGAGAAGTTGCCCACCACTGCTTTAGAAGCTCTATGTGCTTTACAATATTATATAATACATAAACGCATGCACAACAACAAGATTACAGAAACCAAAACCATGAAATTAACCAAACCAAAACAAATTGACAGTAATTTAGGAACTAAAAACATTATTAAGTCTTTAAGTCTTATATACCAAATTGGCGAGTTTTAAGAGTAGTTTTGAAAGAAATCCAGTTTCGTAGAGACAAAGGACAAGATCAGTTTTAACAGATTTTTTGAAAAGTTTTGTTTATATGCAGGGGCTTTGTGGGATAAAGATACAGGGTATCTCTAACAATAATCAAGATAGTTTGGGGAATTATTTAGAATTTAACATCCATTTACAGCCATCAATCACAGTCAGTCATTATTGGGAATGACCAGTATTGCAGTCTACCTTTCCCTCTGAGTTGACATTGGTGATGGGATCATCCAGTACTGCTGATGGCATTATCCAGTACAGCAATTCAAACTTTTTTCATATTATCAATGTGCAGTGTTGACCCTAATCTGGAACAGAGGTATTCTAAAAGTGAAAATTATGGGGGTGGGGTGGGGGGAACAGGGGATCCACTCAAAGTTACAAAGAAGGGGGTAATATTGTAGATGTTGACAAGATTTAATGATGTAGGTAACACTTTGCAAATGATGCACAATGTTTTGCACATTACTGTTAGTACTTGCTTATAACTTGAGCCGAACTGCATACAACAAAGATCCTGATCTGCTCTAGCATGCAGATCAGAATCTTTGTTGTTTGCTGTACTGATTATTCCTAACTTACTGCACAGACCCAGATTTGCGGTGCATTATGAGACAGCAGATCTGGGTCTGTGTAGTTTGCAGTTGGACTTGCCTTATAAGCGAGTATAGATGGTACATGTATATTCAGTTTTTGGCATCTTATAAGTGAGTATTGATGGTATAATCAGTTTTTGGTACCATGTCCTGGAAGTTAGCATGGATCCAGCAATTGTGTGTTGTATAACTAGAACTAGGTCTGCAAATTAGATTAAAATAAGTTGATTTTGATCTTAAACTTATAATGCAATAGTATATCTAAGTTTATACATTAATAGATGAATATTTCCATTCATTAGTACCATACATACAAGCATATAAGTTGGATCCTACTGCAAATAAATATTTGCTCTGGCAAATCAGTGTCTATGTTCTTTGTTCTACTGACTGCTCCTAACAAACCATGTAGACCCAGATCCTCTGGCACAGTATGTGATGGAAGATCTAGGTCTGCTATCTACAAGGGGATTGACTTGTACATGAGTATTTATGGTATTTCTTGACTTTCTTTGCTTGAAGACAGAACAAAAAAAATAAAATGCCTGTGTTATATATAGCTGCTGATTACAAGTTACAAAAACTGTGTTTTGCCACCCTCCCCATCAGTATCACTTACTGCTTCTTTCAGTCAGAGAGTATTGCAGTTTGATAAGGACAGAAAATGGAATGATTAGTTTGAAAAGGCATCCCCAGCTTTGTGCAGGTTTTAAAATTATTTAAATTGTGTATAGAAGCAATCTTGTTATTCAAATTTTCTTGTTATTTCCAAATTTATTGCCTATCTGCAGCCAATGTTTGGGGTTATACTGAAGAAGTTATGGGTTTAATGCAAGTTTGGGCAAAATTTGGCCCATGGTGACGAGTTTTGTCTTTAATTTACATCATAAGGTGTGGCTTTAAAAACTTTTATGGGTCTGTATGGTAGAGGAAGTTGCCCAGACCTAGTTTAATGTTGCCTTTTTGACACCAGGCTAGGTCAGCCTGGGTTGGCAGCTTTGATGTGTCCATGGGAAAGGCACTTGGCTCCAATTTACTGTGTGTGATATATCCAAAAATGTGTTAAAATTGAGTTAAAACAAACTAATATTAAATGTTTAGGCATTTATGCACCCCCACCCACCAATCCATTTTTTTTATACATTAAGTCTAACTTCAGAAATAGATAAAACATTTGAAATTATAATTCTGTTCAGTTTTTCTATTTGGTTAAGAATCTCTTTTGTGAAGCTGAACTTTTCATGTTTTGTTGGCAATAATTGATGTAACATTTCCCTATGTTCTTTCACCTTTCAAAGTGCCTTTGTACACCTGCAGTTTCTTATCAATTTTCCTCTAAGATTCCGAGTCAGGCAGATATATTTTTGTCTTCTCTATGCTAGGTTGGCTATCAGAATTGTGTATCTATGTCACGTTTCTCATTTCTCGTAGACTGAAGATTCAGTTGATAAAACAGGTTATGAGAGAGTATGTAGACCAGTCAAGTAACCAGTCATTATGAATCCTTGTTGGTTGGTTTCTAAGGGCATTTTAAGACCTTATTGGCAATATCATGTGGAGAAAGTGCCTTTTCCCAAGGACACACACAGTCAGTCTGTCCTGGCTGACCTGGGTTGGTTTATAATCTATGAAGCTTGAATTATGAGACCCTTGCATTACAGACTGAGCTGCCTTGGCACCATAATGATAAAAAAAGTTCTATTGAAGAAAAAAATACTCTAGACTGTATATTTGAATTTGATGTCATATAATATTTTTATGACCAGATTTCAACAAGGTGTGATGAGATCGGTGCCATCTCATTGTTTGTTGGAAATTATGTTGTATAACGATCTGCTGAAATTTCCTTTGATGATGGGACCTGTATGAATCACTTAATTCAGCTTTATAAGACGGCATCTAAAAACCGTACTCTCCAGATATGGGAAGTTAGAGTACAGCAAAGCTTTAACACCCCACCTCTCCTTTGCCAATTGTCAGATGAAGATAATCTCTGCAGGGTCAGTAACACTAAATACAGAAAGGAGAGATTAAAATTAAAGTAGTAGTGGACTGTAAAACACATTTCATTGATAAAAGCATTATCATTGATCAAATTGAGTACTGATTTCTCCCAAGAAACTGCATAGACCAAGAACTGTTGGCATATTATGCAGTGGCAGATCTAGGTCTGTGCAGTTAGCAGATGAATTCAAGTTATAATTGAATATATATGGTACCAAATGTGACCTTGATTTTTTTGTAAAGGTTTCCTTAGATTATCTGCAAATATCTTTGGTACTTCAAGCATTATTATTTCTTATTTACTGTTGATGTATGCATGAAGGACAAGGACAGAAGTACTGTGACTTCCTTACTGTTGATGCATGCTGAAGGACTAGGATCAGGAGTACTGTGACTTCTTTACTGTCGATGCATGCCTGAATGACTAGGACCAGGAGTACTGTGACTTCTTTGCTGTTTATGAATGCCTGAAAGACTAGGACAAGGAGTACTGTGACTTTACTGTTGATGCATGCCCAAATGACTAGGACCAGGAGTGCTGTGACTTCTTACAGTTGATGCATGCCTGAAGGACTAGGACCAGGAGTAATGTGACTTAATGTTTATGAATGCTCGAGGACTAGGACCAGGAGTACGGTGATGTCTTTATTGTTTTTGTATGCCCGAATGACTTGGGCCAGGAGTACTGTGATTGCTTTACTGTTTAAGAATACCTGAAGGATTAGGACAAGAGTACTGTGACTTCTTTACTGTTTATGAATGCCTGAATGACTAGGACCAGGAGTACTGTGACTTCTTTACTGTTGATGCAGGTCCGAATGATTAGGACCAGGAGTTCTGTGACTTCTTTACTGTTGATGCATGCCTGAAGGACAAGGACAAGGAGTACTGTGACTTTACTGTTGATGCATGCCTGAAGGACCAGGACCAGGAGTACTGTGACTTGTGTATGGTATATACATGCCTGAAGGTCCAGGACTATGAGTACTGTTGATTGCATCAAAGTTTTTACCTCAAGTGGTATGGTAATAGCAGTTTTGTGTATTTTTTAATCTAGGTCACAGTCTTTTTCCCCACATGATTCCTCTTGTGTGGTAACATTCACACATGGGCACGTGTGTGTGATATGAGGACTTAGCTGTCGGGGTGGGGGTAGAACGCTCTGACCTAGATCAGTACATAAATACTGCTATTATCATACTACTCAGAAGGATCTAGGTGCCTTCCCCCCCCAAAAAAAACAATTTTTTTTTACTGATTATTTCACATTTCAACAAATGGCAAAATAGAAACGTCTTCTTCCCCATTTTTTATTCTTTCCCCCATTGTGAATACAGCTTCCAGCAGTATTTGCCATACAGAATTGGTGAATGGTTGTATTTGACAACTTAAGTACAATAACTGACAGTATGAATTTTCTCTCAATGTTAGCTTGTATAATGTCAACATTATTTTACTCACTGAGGTTTTTCCCTATTCATGGATTTTTCTTGAAAATCACATGCAAGCATTTGGAAATGATCAAACACGTGTTTTGCCCATATATAACAGTTTTGTAGCATGTCATTAGGCCAAGCTTGACTGAAAATGATGATTGTAGCGATTTATCAAATTCGTTCAGAATTACCCATCTACCTTCTTGTGACCTTAGTGATAATAAGGCTGTTCTTGATTTCAAAATAGGCCATAAAAAGAAGTGAAAAGTTATATCATTAAAGGTATGAATTTTAATTGAATCACTTTGCAATTTTGAAAAAGCCTACAAGTCCAGGTGTCTTAATCTTGAAAAACCCTGCCAAACTGCTGGCTTTTGTAACTCAAACTCAGAGATAGAAAAGCTGTCAACAGAGACAGGCAATGAATAATTTGAGGAGTCCAGTTCAGAGTGGAACAAAGCTTCAAAAGTGAATGATTGCACATTTATTTGAAATCTTTCATGTTGCTGACAAAAGCCATTATGAACAGAAGCAGATAAGATTTTTTCACACAAGAACTTGAAGAAAAAAAAACGTATTTTTAATTAGAAATTGAGTACGTTTGTTGAAAGAATTGACAGAGATGATAAAATAGGAAAGTTTAGGATGAATTTTTTTTATTGTTAACTTAATCTATAAAATATAAATATTCAAGAAAACCATATTTTAACTGCTAAAAAATGCTAGCTATAGTGACGACAGAGGCTTGTTTATGATACTCACTACTGTAATATGTTAGTTTTTAACTTTATATTTCTCAACCATACAAGTAGATAGATCTTTTTCTAATTTTTGTTAACATATAATATTTGCTATTTGTAATAGAAAATTGTCAGGCAAAAATATTTATGTTTATGAATTATTGGTTTACCATATATACTCAACAATAAGATGAGTCCAACTGCAAACTGCACAAACCCATCTCTGTTAGTGCATAATGCTGGATGTGCAGTTTGTTAGGAGTAATCAGTAGAACAAATGACATTGGCACTGATCTGCCAGCACATTGTACTACAACAAAAATTGGCTCTTTTTAGTTTGCAGTTTGACTGAACTTAGATACATTACAGTATAATAACATCGAGTAAAAGTTTGTCTAATCTGCTTATATTTAACTACAATTAGTATTAGACTGTCAGCAGCAGCAGTAACAACAAAAACAACAAAAGCAGCAACAACCCAACACCAAATAACCCAAATGTTAGCAGAATTGTTTTTCCAGTTTGGTTTTTGAGATTTATAGATACTTTATGAACGTGATTTTAAAAAATCAGCAGTAAAATTAGATGGAAAAAGTTTCAAAAGAGCTTCAGTTAGGAATATCCTTTTCAGCTCCAATTAACAACTGAAAATATAGCAGGGTTCACACTGTTGCACAAAAAAGTGGGTGTGGTACAGCATGCCCTTTTATTGCAAGACCTATCCAAAATTGACTTTGTGGATTGAATGTTGTAACATCAAAATGTTTGTATCAGGAATTAGAGTTATTAAATAGGTTTGCATGTTAATGATAATAAAGTGGGAAAGGTGCAAATCAAATTTATCTAAATGAAATTGTCCTTAGGAATAATGTTATTGGAAACATACAGTGTCAGGGTATTTAGAATTGTCACTTCAAAGAAAAAGAAAATGTAAGCCAGCAACTCCATGAAAGTCTGCAATTTTGGATATAGTTGTCAATTAGGAAGAAGAATTTGGAAAAAGGGAGTGGGGGTGGAGAGAGTAGTCACATCTCCTTCATATACATTGATTGTGCACATGCATTTATTTTATCTGTTTTGTGAACTGGGACAGAGTAGCCAAGTCTTCAACCTACTGTCCTTTGCTTTAGAACTCAGACTGTCTATAGCCCTAACATTAGGATGACCCATGTTGTCCCATAAATCACATAAATCACAGGGCACATGCATGCAGCCCTAGGTGACAGGTGAAAGGAGGTCTATATTTTATTCTTGAGGTCATAAATGTACCATAATCATCAAATCCCTGGGATAACATGGGGGGGGGTGGGTGGGGCGGGTGGGGTAGGGTAACCTTTTTTGCAGGGGTGGGTGGGGGTGGGGGGATGTATCATGGACACATAAATAACCCCCATTGGGCCAAAAAAATGTTTAAATAAAGCTTTGGTGTGTAGTACATTTCTGCATTTCAGACCAGATTGTAAGGTACTTGCTTATCTTTGTTCTTTTTTTTAACTGATTGCAGTTTGTGGCCTTGGCATTGTTTATTAACATATTAACCCCTGGAGGCTTTTGTAGTTTTTGCCTGAAATGCAAGTAGGAAACACATTTTGGGGGCTATTTCTGAATACATCCTAATACCTCCAAGAGATTTCTTGTTAACATAATGCCTAGTTGTGTTAGAAACATTGTTTTTGATTGGCTATTTCGCCACAAGATCTGTAGAAGGGTAAAAATTGATTTTTTGGTGTGCTAAATGGACCCATTATTTTCATATCGAGACCACTCTTTATTCCAAATGCCCATCTTATCCTACTTTTTGGAAAGGTTCGCCTGTCTGCATGCAGTTCAGACCGGTCTGCCTTAGATCTGAGGCCAAAAAGTCTAAAATCCGGACACAAAATCGGATTCCGACCTCGGGCGAATTTTGGGTGGAAAAAACTCAGGTCCAAAAAATTACGTTTTTCCCTCTGTCATTTGTAGTGCAACTAGAACATCCAGATTATTTGGTATCATTGTAGAGCTGCATCTGTTTACCTTTCAACAATACTACCCACTTTAGTGTATCATACATGACCTTGATGCTACAGAGCTTGAAAGTAGGCTACTACCTCCTGCCGTGTAAATGCGGCGCCAGGGGTTAATGAGTTAACAAGGATTTTGGAATTTTTTTTACAAATTGTCAAGGAATGGCTAAATTTGTAATTTATGTGCAATGTCGATGCACAAGTGATTAAATACACAAGGAATATTTAAATTTAGTGACGCCATAAAAATGCACCCATTAACACATTAACCCATGGAGGTTTTTGTCGTTTTCGCCTGAAATGCAAGTAGGAAACACATTTTGTGGGCTATTTCTGAATACATCCTAATACATCGACCTCCAAGAGATTTCTGGTTAACATCATGCCTAGTTGTGTTAGAAACATTGTTTTTGATTGGCTATTTCGCCCGCGCATGAGCAGAAGGGTAAAAATTGGAGGATTTTTATTTTTTTTTGCTAAATGGACCCATTATTTTTGTATCGAGACCACTCTTTATTCCAAATGCACATCTTATCCTACTTTTTGCAAAGGTTCGCCTGTCTGTGTGCAGTTCAGACTGGTCTGCCTTAGATCTGAGGCCAAAAAGTCTAAAATCCGGACACAAAATCGGATTCTGACCACGGGCGAATTTTGGGTGGAAAAAACTCAGGTCCAAAAAATTATGTTTTTCCCTCAGTCATTTGTAGTGCAACTAGAACGTCCAGATTATTTGGTATCATTGTAGAGCTGCATCTGTCTACCTTTCAATAATACCACCCACTTTAGTGTATCATACTACCTCCTGCCATGTAAACGCGGTGTCAGGAGTTAATGAGTTAAAGGTTAAACCAACACCATATTTTATCAGACAAAAGGAAAATAACTTATTCTTGAAAGAAACAAGACTTGTGTCATTTGTAGCTACCAACCTGCATTTCCACTTGCAGTTTTACTTGCTTACAAGTTGAATCAACTGCGGACTGCACAGACCTAGATCTGCTGTTCATAATGTGCTGGCAGATCTGGATCTGTGCGGTTTGGTTGGAGTAATTAGTAGAACAAACATGTATACACCCAGGTCTGCAGGCACATTATGCAATGGTAGATCAAGATCTTTGTTGTTTGCTGTTTGACTCAACTTATAAGCAAGTATGTATGGTCTTTGAAGTTCGTTATTTCACAGTATGTTTATATGTTTACTAGTTTCTTCTGTGTATTTGTAACAAGTTTTACAAAAATACACTGCAGGGCTGGGGAAAACGTGTGAATTTATCCACTTACTCTGCAGTTAAAAGTGACTTTGTACTTGTTCAGCAGAAATTTTATTTGTCCGGTTCTTCATGTATTGTATTTTTCAGACTAAACCTAAATTTAATCTTTATTTATTCTGACTTTCCATAATAACCTTGACTTCATCCTCATTTGACCTTCTCATGAAAATCTTAGTATAATCTTCACTGATTTGTTTTTTCTTAGGTTTTTTTTTTCAGTGAAAACCGAAACTTCATTGATTCAACCTTTTCATTCTGTATTCATTGTGTTTCTGACTTTTATCATGAAATCTCATCGACTTATTCCAAAACATATCCGTTATATCCACTACTAAGGATTTGGAGTTGGATATAGATAAATGTTTGCAAACATACTTGACACAGTAGCATGCTGGACTTGTCGTACTTCAGTTGGTTGAATTCAGCATGCCATGCTTCTTGAACATTTCTATTACAAATTACATTCATTTGTCAACAATTTTCTTTCTCTTCTTGTTTGTTTTAGAATTTTCTTATTCTTTATCACCCTGCCTTCCACCAGAAAGCTTGTTAATGGCTGTGTTATTGCTGACATCAACAGATGACATCTCTCCATGTATAATTATTTCTTTAGCTTTCATATCTGATTGAAATATCCACATTTTGCAAACCATGTCATAGTTTCTGTTACCCTGGGCTAGATTCACATAAAAGCAAAGTTGTTGGTAACCGGTCACTAAATTTGAAACAGTGTCTGCTCAAAAGGCGTGAAATGATGGGGAATATTGTTGGTGTACAAAATACTTGTGCAGCTCAATTTCATGTTGAAAGACATCAAATGATTAAGTTATTTTGTTATGTGTCAGGCTGATAGAGAATTGTTACAAAT
Organism: Megalonaias nervosa; assembly: GCA_016617855.1. Taxonomy (NCBI): domain Eukaryota; kingdom Metazoa; phylum Mollusca; class Bivalvia; order Unionida; family Unionidae; genus Megalonaias; species Megalonaias nervosa. The sequence goes on along the minus strand of JAECUM010092895.1, from coordinate 67,117 downwards.
TGATATGCTTGTAAGCAAATGGCAGCAAACAACATTCTTTCAATTACATTAGGTAAGTAACTGCTAGGACATGAATCTCTGTTGATCAGGATAAACACTTTTCCTCGTTTTATTTAATAATTGGCTAAAAACAGCACTTTATCTATCTGGCAAGAGTGTTAAAAAAGTAACTTGCCCTACCTCACCTGTCAATCATAAATATGAAAAGATTGTGTTATTTTCAAACCATGTAAGGATTTTCCAGAAAATTTTCTTATCTGCCTACTGTGATATTTACATTTCCATGAGTGATGATCAATTTTGTGAAGATGATTGGATATATATATATATATCAAAGAATGTTTCCAGTGAAAATCTCTGCATAATTTACGGCTTTAAAAAAACAAAAAATATTTTAAAGGTTGATATCATGACTGAAAAAGTTAAAAAGAGTCCAGTTATGTGCAAACACAAACTAAGAGATCCAAGCAAGACTGGAAAAGATAATTGTTTAAGAGCAAGGATGCTTTATCATAGACTTAGAGTATTGGTTCTAATTTGATACACAAGCTCCTTTGCTGAAAGACATTTGCATTTAAATGGTACAAACATCCCATGGGACGAAAATTTCATTTTCTTACAAAGATCTTTGTGTTATTATTCTCGAAATGAGGTGGTACTGTCATTTTACTGTTATTGCAAGCAACCCTCAAGTCTGGAAATACTTTTCATTGACATCAATAAAACAGCTTTTCAGAACTCTCAAATTTTTTAATATTATTTCCACCTCTGTTATCAACATCTGAATGAAAAATGGAGTGTAGATTTACTGTGGGTACTAGTTATCCATCATACATTATTTTAAAAAAAAAAAAAACCCAGTAATTTTTCCCTTGGAATTGGTTTATTCTTTTTGTTGTTGTTATTTTCTTTTGCACATGTTCACAGGTAGACACTGAGGTACATTTTATATTGCGGCTTGCACAGCTTATCATATCTTTAGGCAAAATTGGTATTAATATTTAAATTTATCAGTTCAAAGATAAAACTTGGTACACTTGAAACATTTCACATTTTACCTACTTCACTTACTTGCCTTTCTCTATGATGGAAGAAGAATTTTAAATTAGAGGTGGACAATCTTTCTTCATTCACCATTTTGGTGCTAACATAGCCGTGTGGCACAAATAAAGACCCAGGAAGTTGAATACACTAATCTGAAAAATAAGAACACAGGACCAGTATACTAAGCAACATAAATTTTACACTGCAGAGGCATGTCTAACTTGCAGAATTTGAAGGGGGTAAGGGACTTTATAGCTTTCAGATCCAGCTTCCCTATGTTGGTTACAACAGAGACCGATTCTGTGGTTTCATGATGGTGGTGGTGGTGGGGGAAGGGGTAGGTTCGATCAAGAGGAGGGGCTGTTAAAGTTCCTTAGTTACTTGATACACCTTTTGTTAAAATTGTCAGTTTTTGCAAATTTTTTATTTTTAAGAAAACAATTTTAAACTTGGATGGATTCAGTAATTTTATGTTAACAGCTAATTGACAATCTTAAGTTTGAATTTTGGCAAAGTTGAAATTGTCAAAACCGAATCACTCAGAAATGTCTTCCTGTTCAGAAGTCAACCTTTTCTTTTTTATTTTGTATGTACTTTGCTTTTATAAACCATATAGGAATTTTGAATCTTGTAGGACCAACAAACTGATTATCAGTATTTTATGAAAGTGTCCAAGTTGAACTGTTTCTAGGTGCAGAAGCAAGGTGAATTGATGTGGAATGACTGCCCCCCGCCCCCCCTCTTCCACCTGAGAAACCCATACCCATCACTTGTCTGATGTCTTGTTACCACTAACATTATTGGTTACATGGAATTTAAAAATTAATTAATGACTATTTACAGACACAGTGCACCTCAGAACATGCATAACTCTTTACATAGGTAAGAAGCTTACTTACCTATTTTTTTTTTATAGTATATCAGTGTTAGATTATCAGTGGGACATAAATAGGGGGACATTATTGTTATGACATTAGTGGGACATCATTATGACATCATCAGTGGGAAATCATTTATGACATCATCAGTGGGACATTGTTTATGACATCGTAAGTGGAACATCATTGTTTATGACATCATCAGTTAACATCACTGGGACATAAATATTTATGATATTATCAGTGTTTACTCCATTAGTTGATCTTCAACATAACTAAACGTACCAGAATAATAATTTTTCAAGTGCTCATTGTGCATATCAATTCAAAAATGGTACTTGAAAAAGTGTCAAGGCCTGTACCATATATACTTGCTTATGAGATGAGGCAAACTGCAGAGATCCAGATCTCTCATCGCATAATGCAGATCTGGGTGTGTGCAGTTTCTTAGAAGTAATCAGTAGAACAAACAACATAGATCCTGATCTGCAGTGACATTATGCGATGGCAGATCAGGATCTTTGTTGTTTGCAGTTGGACTCATATAAGTGAGTACATATGGTAATTGAATAAGTGATAAGGATGGCTGGTATTGATGGGACTTAATGCATTGCTTCAGATTTCCATATACATTATGCACCTGTGATTGTGATAGCATCAGAAACATAAAGAAATTACTTTCAAGTTATTTCTATGTCCTTTTCTTGAATGATGCCTATGAATGATAACAGCTTAATGTGATTGTGAATGAACTAAATTTTGGCCTTGGGGTACCAGTGATCTCAATGACAGCTAGTTGCAGCAATGCAGTGTCAAATAAAACAAGACTTTTTTCTTGCAGTGCTGCAAGAACCCAGAAAGAGAAGCCAGTTTGTATTACCATCTTACTCACATATTAGTCAAAGCTGCAAACAACAAAGTTCCTATCTGCCATAGCCTGCATATCAGGGTCTATGCTGTTTGTTCTTCTGATTTATCCTTACAAACTGCACAAACCCAGATCTGCTGGTGCATTAAGTGATGGCAGATCTAAGTCCATACAGTTTGCAGTTAGACTCATCTTATAAGCGAGTACATATGGTAATGTTTATATTCCTTGTTGCAGTCAGTTAGGGGCCAAGTCCTGTAGGTTACTGATTAAAAGCATAATTCAGGCCCGAAAGGGAATGGTACAGCTGGAAATAGATCAGAAATTGCTTTTATTGATACATGTTAATTCTTTTTTATACTTGTTTTTGACGATGGTTAGTCATTTGCTCACAAGTGGTTTTACTTGTTAAGGATCAGAAGCATGCAGTACCAATCATATACTTTGCATACATCTTAGGAAAGTAAATAAAAGAACCCAAATATGAGTATCGACTCAAACAGGTTATTTTTTTTTTTTAAAAAAATTTCAGTATACCATTATACAGTCACTTAAGAAGCTTATCATACGAAATAAAGACTCCCCTTTGTTTAAAATGGGTGATTCTCACAAAAAAATTTTCACTAAGATTCAGGAAACTTCATTGATGACGATAATGATAATTGAGGCTACATTGTTTACATGTGTCAACAGCTTAGTTTGATTTACTCCCTGTAAATATTTACAAAGTCTGGGTAACCATGTAAACAAAAGTGCCTGAGGCTGTTGGTGATGCAGAAACTAGCTGTTGCAATTAAATAATGTATTTCCACATCTCGGCTTTAGGTGACTGTTTAGTAGAAGTTTTTTTTTTCAAGTCTTTTGTTAAGGTTTGAATGATTTTGTCCATCAAATTAGTATCACTAGGAAAAAACCGAAGTCAACAAGAACTTGTGTATTGCAGATTACACATCATGCTAATTTACTGATAATGATGACATAACATTTGAAAAACATGCTTGTTAACAGAACCTTTGGTGAGTAACAGTGTATTTTGAAGAAACAGCATTTCAAATTTGTTAGCGGCTACAGCGTTTCTTTGTCATTTTATTGCCTACAAAAGGATTCTGTGCAGATGTCCAGGCAGTATGTCCTGTTGCATTATCAATTTTTCATCATTTATATGCAAATAACAATATCATGATAATCCTTTAGGTGTTTGGCGTCCCCCCAAAAATGTGTTTCTAGTCAGCCGACCATCCCAGTTTTCATTGCTGACCCAAGCACTCCCCACCACCAGGGTAAATTAAAAAATAAATTAAAAAATTCCCAAAGTTGATTTGTGCATCTAATTGAGTTGGTTTAGCTCAGTACTTGAAGTGCTTAATACATAATGTACATTATTTATACAAATCATTATAATGTATATAATGTTTTAAAAAAGAAAACCTACCCCAATATTAAAACCAGTACAATATGACACACACATATTCCCCCCCCCCCCGTTTGCTTAAAGTGATGAATATATTCAACTAAGACATCTTACAGACTTTATCCTGTCGTCAGTAGACATTTTGTACAGCAGATGGAACAGATTCAAGTTAGTGCGCATTGTCAGTGGCTTACAGCTGTGGGCTGTAAGACAATGGTCAACATAATAAACAGCTGTCAGCTGTAAGACAATGATTTGCATATAAAGAGCTGTCAGTGTTTACAAATAAACCACTGTCAGCTGTAAGCCAATGATTTACATATAAACGCTAGTTGTCAACTTTACGCCTAAATGTGCAGATCGGGGGAAGGTTATGAATTGATCATTTGGTTATTGTACATCATGTAAATGTTTTGAAATTGGGTAATCTTGGTGATGATGATGATGATGAAAATGATGGTGACAATACCAACTTGATTCACATACACAGCTCCTTTAATGACGTATCTTGAATACAGGTGTGTCTTTCTCGTGAAATGACATCACCAGAGTGCCACATTACACGAATGCCACATCCAATCAAATATTGTCACCATTGGCTCACTTTAAACCTATTACTAATAAAATAGTTTGTCATACACTTGTATGTCATGATAAGGTAAACAAAGTAGTAATTCAAAAACAAACCCAGCCTCAATTTGTACAGGCTTGAAATGCCACGATCAATGTGTCATCAATTTCTTGTCATTTGGAGTATTAAGGTGATTGTTGACTTAATATTTGTTAATTCTGAGTGCAGATACATTTGCATTTCTATTAGAGAATGTTTGGTTTTGTGGGGTTTAATGCCACCATTCAGCACATGACCCATGTTGATTGAGCTGAGACTCGAACTCGCGCAGACGGAGGTGAGATACGTGAGTGATATGTGAAGGCAAGTGCCTTAGACTACTCAACCAACTGGGCCCATGCTGGAGTATTGATCATTGGATAATGGATATATCCATCAAAGAGTTATAATCATGCAATTAAGAATTTTTTTCCCCAAAATTATAGTCTTCTTGTGTAGCCAATCTTAGTAACTTGCAACTTAGCTTTTAATTTTATATAAATGTTGATAAATATTAAAATGCTTGTAGGTATGTATATTTTTGTGCTCTAGTTAGCATATGTGTAATCGTGTTAAATGGTTTACTCAGTGCTTACTACTGTTACAAGCCTGTGATTATTGAAAACTCCTTGAATTTAACTTGGTAAAAATGAATGACAATATTTGTTTTGAAATCAAAATTTACCAGTCATAATTGCGAAGGAAAGAAGAAAATCAAAACTGTCCAGATAAGAAATAAAGCCTAGAGGCCGTACTTTTTACTTAAATTCATTGTCATTGTATCTTGCACAGAACTCTGTCAAATGTCAATTAGATGGACATCTGTTATTCTTTAGACTTCTTTGGATGGACCAATGAAACATCCCCTGAATATGCCCATTACATGTATTCTGTAAATGGAAGAATTGCTGCCTGGAAATTGGATTGAATTGCTGTACATATTTGTGAATACTGTATGCTTTAATACATCTTGACCCCATGCGAGATCAGCCTTAAGCTCGTCACTCTTGTGGAGAATACATAAAGTCAATTATTATTATCAGAGATATTTTGATTACTATAGAAATGAACACAGTATGGTCTATATGGTATTTTATATGGCAGCTAAATATTAATGTACATCAGACACTCCTAATAAGGTCTATAATATTTACACTCTAGTGCGACACCCAATATGCAAACATCTGGTTGTAAGGATGTGTTAATCTTGGGTAAATTAACAACTACTGGGGACTCTAATTGAAACTGATCAATATTTCAAAAATGGAATTGAATCAAAGGCCCAAGTAGAAAAACGGCCATGCTCTGAAGGTCAGTAATTGGTTTCAAAGCCAAAAGTGTGAAGAGGAAATTGATCAGAGAAATTGTAAAGAGAAGTTCTGAGAAATTTCTCATGTTGAAGATTTGTAAAGCAACCAGTTTCATAGTTCACTTATCTCAGTACACATGGAGTGGCTAACATCGTGCACCATTCCACAATTTCAAATCTCGGCAGGCAGTTGATGGTTCAAAATTGTGAAGCTTCAGTACATGTATACATTTTTATTGTTTGTTTTTTTTAAATGATAGAATATAACACTTTTTATGAACATGTATTGGTTCTCATATTTGAGTTTGTATTCACAGTGTTTAGTATAGTTAATATGTTGTAATAATGTAAGTAATTAAAAACGCATATGTATTTGATTCATCAGTTGGAGTTATTTTAATCCTAATGACTTTATCTTTAATTTAGATTGCTAAAACCTTGTATATAATTGCATTTTTTAGTTTAATTTTTATGGAGAATAAATATGCAGTATTTAAAGAGTTGTGGGAAATTTGAACTGTATATCAAAATAAAGAGTGTAAGCAAATATTGCGCACTGCCCAGTAAACGTTCTTTGATTTGACTTTACCTTGATCAGTTGCAGATTGGTGAAATGGACATACATGCTATGATTGATGGGTAAATGTGGATGTCACCAGACAAACGTTTAGAAAGAGCGTGCATAGTGTCATTGAATAGTGTTTATGTAGGCCCCGTATTTAATCAGTGTCAACTTCGGATAGGAAATTGACTTTTTTTTTTTAAGGCTTTCATCCATAGCTCATGTCTGATTATTTGGAGAGAGATGTCGATAAAGGTGGTCGGTTGTGCAAGACTTCTTAGTTCCAGTGTCTCTGACTGCATCTATTTATTTACGTCTAAAATTACCAATCTGATTTAAGTACTATCTGCACCTCTATATGATCATACTTGAAGAACTGATTTTACTACATGGTAAACTCCATGTAAATGCATAATTATATGCTGGTACAGACACGGGTAAGAACTGAATTTATGACAAAGTCTTGTGTAAATGCTTAAATGTTTGTTGGTAAAAACACGGAAAAAAGAAGAAACACTCGACATAGGTGTGACCCCTCCCCCCCCACAAAAAATGATCTTAACCTTTGGTTTGTAATGTCCATAGTAGTTATAAGTTCTTTACACTTGTCAGAATACTTAATTTTTGAGAATGTTAAAAAAATCGTACATTTATATTGTGGGGCATGGAATATAGGATAACTAACACATGTAAACTTAAAAATTTACCAAAATATAATTGTCCAAATATTATATTCTTATTATGACATTGAGATTTTTTTCATAATTTTGTTTATTAAACAAGAAATGCAATCACTGTCAATGGATGAAATATTTACCTTTTTTCAGTTTTGTTTACGTAAAATTGGTAGAAAGTGATAAAATGTTTAGGAAACTTGATTCTTTTGTGAATAGTCTCATTTCCATCATTGTCACAAGGCACAGACAAAAAATCCTTGGGGTTTTCTTTGCCCATGGGTGCTTGTGATGTGCATAAACAAAAATATATTGTCAACTACACAATGAAAGAAACTTGCATACATCAATGAAAGTTCCCTTATATTGATTGATTAGTGACTGTGCTTGATTACTAGCCTTGATTGATTCATTCAGTCAGAATGAATGGTGATGTTGGGTCCAACAATATGGACTTCCATGGTGGCTTTCACTGCTATATGTTGGGTATCATAGGCAGTCACATATTAAATAAGAGCGTTGCAGATTTTTACTCATGGCTTGCCATGATGCCTTTCTATCAACAGAATGTACTAATTAATGCCAGTTGCCAAACATCTTGAGACATTTTGAATTTATAAGTGTCTCTGTCTTCACACACTTACATAACAAATTTAGAACTTTTATCACCATTAAAATTAGTTTGACATCATCAGATTTGTTCTCAATAGGTTCATCAGGAATTTATTTTCAGAGTCCCAGTAGACATGTATACACTACTGTTGTTCATTTTCCAAGTCCCAATAAATGTATACACTGATGTTTATTTTCAAGTGCCAATAGATGTATTCACTGATGTTTTTTTTCTTCAAAGTCCCAATAGATGTATATTTTGATATTTGTGTAATCTGCTGTCAAGTTTATGAAAGTGAAATTTTGGTGAACAGGAGAAAACAATGTTTAATGCTATTCCAATAAAACTGCAGAAACAGGTTGTAAAGATTGGCCTTGGTCTAAATCAATTTGTTCAGAAAGGTTCAGCTTTCTCTGCTGTTATAAACAAAACATAAACCTGTATACAAATCTTGGCAAAGGACTAAAGGATAAAACTCTACCAAATTACAAAAGTGGAAAATTCTTTGCGCTAATGACTTGCTGACCAGGCAGTGAATTGGGGAAATTAAAAGAGTGGAAGTTCAACCACCAGGGGGCATTACAGGTGTGGTTTTACTTGGGTTCATCAAATGATACAGGCATGTCAGGTAGATAAACTGAAACAAATAGGCACTTAGCATTGCTTTCTCTGATAGTATCTGCATGGATCTTCTGGGATGGAACAGCATCAGTTTTCAGGAAAAAGCACAACAGATACAAACTGATTTCATTTTTGAATGGGCCCCCAAGATAGCTATTTGAAATACAGCATTTTTTTTGGGGGGGGGTTGTGCCAAGAGCAGCATGATTCAGCCCTTGAATTCTTGGTGGTCTCTTAAATTTTTAGATGGTCCATTGTTGTTCTTAAATTTGCATTGTTTTTGTGTGGAAAGTGGGCCTTCAAAAGGACATGTTGGATTTCTGAGCTGGTGGCAAAAGCTTCCTTGGAAGTCCATATGCATCATCAGTGATGATGCATTGTGAATAATAATAATGATAATAGCAGTAGCATTCCTGTAACAATTGAAACTACAGCTGTATCAAGCAGCAGCAAATAATAACAACAGTTAAAGCAACAACAGTAACATCAATGGCGACAGTGCTTCTCATTCTTTTAGAATATGGTTTCACTGCTTTTACATTAGCTTGATACTTGTGTTTTTTGACGAGCTCCAATAGGAGTTCATGCAGAAAATTGTATGTCAGAGCAGTGCATATTATGTAGTATAGTTTTAAATTATTTTTTTTTTTTACAAAAGCAAGCTTTATCACAACTGTCAAATATGTATGCATTTATCTACACAAGAACCACAAAACAAAATTGCTGTAGGCCAGTTAGACACAGGAAATGCAATTTATTTAGTAGACTGGTTAGGTACCATATGTTGAAATGACATGTTTATGAGGACAGAAAAGAGAAGCAGACTGGGTTAATCTGAGGTCAGAGGTTAACAATCTGCATTTTTATTGTCACTGTCATTTAAATAAATCATTCCACTATAATCTAATTAAGATTTCAGTTGTGCAGTTGCCCACATATTTCAAGGAAGGCCCACAATACAGCAGATCTGTCTGCTAGCATTGCAGCTTGGTCTTGGGGTAAAAATAGGTTTCTGATAATTTGAAGGAAGTAAGGGAAACTAAAGTCATCCATGAATGATGTATACACTATGACCTGCAAACCTCTCAGACATGATAAATGAAAAACGGCCCTGTTCAAACAGATAAAGGGATATCTACATTTTACTGTGCCGCCCTTAATACTACATGGACAAAGCTCAGGAAACTCCTGTGTTCCTGTAGTCTGAGAGATTTCAGATTTCTTGGTTTCTTGATGTTTGGTTATTGTACCAATAACTTCCATTATATGTGGATTTTTGGAATCACACTAGAGACAGCAATGGTCAATATTCATTGAAATGATACAGAGAGGGGAGATCCAGTGAAGAAGGTTGGCAAGAAAGCACTTTAATGCAATTGTAAAAATAATAATTCCTGTGGTTAGAATGTAAAACAAGACACAGAATCCATTGCTGAAATATTATTTACTGTGAGAGTCCATAATCACATTAATGTCCTATTTTGGGGGTGGGGTGGGGGTGTTGTATTGCATCAAATGCAACTGGTATGATACATACCGATGAACGAAAGAACTGGGAGAGGTTTCTATATTATTGATGTTGCAGTCCACCAAGTTTTCTGTGGAATCTTCCAGTTTTTAAGGATTGTTATATATGATTAATCACTTCAAGAATTAATAGTATCGTACTTGTTGCACGAAGTGGCAAATTGACTCGAATACATCAATAAAAATGCACTAAAGGATACCAAAGCAGCCCAGTTTTGTCTCTGGTTGCAGTTATTCTCAAAAGAAATAAATTCTCCCCTAATTTTCTGTTCCTTTTAGCTACCACAGACTTGTTAATTCATTAAAGTACCAGAGCAGGAAATTGCGTTTTGTCCCTGTCACAGGTAACTTGCACTTTTGTTTAGAAGAAGAAAGGCCTAAATGCTAAACATAAGGACATTTCAGACAGACTGGTCAGTCTGGTAAAACACCAATATTAGTTATGGTGGGTTGGTTCTCTTGATGTTGTCATAATCAGAATAAAACACCATTTGTACCCTCATTGTCCCTCATTTGTTGTTAATTTCAGTACAGCCATATGGACATTTTATGACACTGCAGTTGAAACATTAAATAGAGACAGTACAGACTGAAATGTACAATTATATTTCTATAAGGCACACAAAGATAACAAAACATGCAAGCCTAGACACAAATATTATGTTAGCAAACCAGGTTACACAATGTTTTGCCTCTTGAATGAACTCCAATGCTTTGTTAATGGCTTTTGTAAACAGATTAGTTCAGCTATGTTGGCTATCTGCATTGTTAGCATTTGTTTTAGTGTTTAGCTTAGAGATAAGTAGTTCCGACAGTACCTGGATGAGTAGATAGGTAGATAGATGATGGTCATTGCTGTGCTTTGGTGAGCTTATTCCATCTGAATTGGTAACCACTGGTTTGAAGTGATTACACACAGCAGGCAGGTTCATCCAAACTACCATATTTGCAGAAGTAAACCCAGTACAGCTCTGGTTTCTTTGGTATAAAAGTATAAATGCAGATAATGATGATTTTAATATTATTTATATTTTATTATTATTTAGATTAATTATCAGTCTGATCACCATTAGTCATGATGACTAAAATAGTGTGGTTGGCAGCCATTATGATGCATAATCCAAGATTCAGTTTATAAGAGTTGGACTGCGAGGCAGGGTACCATATATACATGCTTATGAGTTGAGTCAAACTGCAAACAGTTGAGATCCTGACCTGTAATATAATGTGCCAGCTGATCAGAGTCTATGTTGTTTGTTCTATTGATTACTCCTAACAATCTGCACAGACCCAGGTCTGTTGGTGCATGATGTGATGGCAGATCTGGGTGTGTGAAGTTTGCAGTTGGACTCATTTTATAAGTAAGTAATTTATTATGCATTGTACTAAAATTCTAAACAAAATAAGTTTTATAACCATGTATGAAAACTGGTCACTTGCACAGCAGAGGAACTCAATTTTTATTTGCTTGCCATCTCTGAGGAACTATTCTTTGTTTGAAACTATTGCTTTCTTTGAATCAAGTTACCGCAGCGTCAAGTCCTGGATTTACCAAGGTACCATATATTTTTACTTATATGTTGAGTTTGACTGCAAGCTGCACAGACTGAGATCTGTGGTTGTAGTAGTGGGTCACAATGCCAGTCAGTAATAATTTTAGTTTATGTAAATTAAAAATATTTTTTGTTCATGGTATGGTATGGGTGCATTTAATTTTGTCAAATAATGTTTTAATATTGAAAGAACGATATAATACAAAACTTCATGTTTTCTTCCAACCCATATTGTCATACGTTGGACAGTCCAGTTTAAGTACAGTGATGTAATTTTGGGCATGGGGGTCTATAGCGTTAGTGCATTATATCTGGACTGTCATAATAATAATTGGCATTGAGCGGACCTGTATTTTGTTTAGTAGTCATGCTATCCTTGTAAAAAATGTATACATGGCATTTTCTAGAAAATAAGTAAGCTGGTCCAGATCCCTTCAGTGGTAGATATGTTGATGAACCAATCTTTCGTATTATACTCGCTTATAAGTCAAGTTAGACAGCAAACAATAAAGATCCTGATCTGTTGTAGCATAATGCACCTGCAGATCAGGGTCTATGCTGTTTTTTTCCTACTGATTATTCCTAACAAACTGCACAGACCCAAATTCGTTGGTGCAGTTTGCAACAGCAGATCTGGGTCTGTGTTGTTTGTGTTGCTGATTATTCCTTACAAACTACACAGACCCAGATCTGTTTGCGCAATATACAACAGCAGATCTGGATCTGTGCTGTTTGCAGGTTGAGTTGTCTTATAAGTGAGTGCATACAATAGCTAAGATGTTGCATGACCAGGGTTAACCTTCAGTTGCAGATCTCAAGAAAATCTCATTACCTGTAGTAATTGTCTAGACTATCTCCCTAGGTCACTGATCTCTCACACCTGGCTTTAACATCACACTAAACTGCCAAAGTTTATCTAGAAAGGGTGATATCAAATGTATGATCTTCAGTCTGTTACTGAATCAATCCCCCTCCCCATTTTAATATTTCTGAATCAATCCCTCTCCCCATTTCAGTATTTCTGATTGTCTCTATTGATCCAGATTCATGTATGCATTTTTATCCAGATAGAATAATATATGGTCAGATGGGCATGAGGAGCTGAGTACAGAGCTTCCTCATTAGTTATAAAATATTTCCAGTATAAAGTATTGTCAGGATAAACAAAAAATGTTTCCTGTTGCTGTTATGTTTTAAAACATATATATATATATATATATATATATATATATATATATATATATATATATATCATAGGTGTCAACCCCTTGAGATGAAAACCTGTACACTAGACCAATAAAAACTTACAAAGACCAAAAAAACCTTACATGAAAAAACGTATTCATACATTATATAAGATCAACAGTTTTAAAACAACAAATGCTATACACAAAGTATTTTTTACACATATTTACATAATTATTTACATTTCTGAAACTTTATTTCATTCATTTTACTTGTGTGTTGAATTATATGCAACACATGCACCTTTCACACTTTTCAAAATGTATTCGGGGGTTTTAAAGTCTCTGCAGGTGTCATTGTTTATTTTACATTGTAAAAACGATGCTACTGTGTCTGAATTCAGACTTCCTACATTCTGTATGTATTTTCTTCATCATTGAAAAAGATCTCTCAGTCTGCAGTGTTCCTTCAGATCATATATGCCCGACGCCGCCACTTTAATGTCTTTACTGCATATTTTACAAAAAGCATGGGAAGATCCTAACTTTGGTACATCTACAATGCCAGGGAAGACTTTAATCCAGTCAGCCTGAAACCTGCCACGACCTCAGTCAGTGTCTTCATGCTTGCGTTTCTTCGAGTTAGGCTCAGCCATTTGATGGATGGAATATTTCAACTAGATGAAAGAAATAAAAACAAATAATTTAAAAATTTAGATTTGATATGTGATAGGCGAAGATTTTCCGATTAAAAATGTGTTACGATTTATATTTTTTCCCATAAACACCAAGATAATACGCCAGGAGCTATCCAAAAATTGAAATCTAAAAATCAAAAAAATCGACAAAGTAGCAGTCCAGAAGTTTCTACCCTTGTAAGCTGTTGATTGTTTCTATTAATTGCGTATCTGGTGTTTGAAAAGTTACGAATTTGCTCTATGGTGTGCCGATTTTGGTCAAAACTGGATATAAACTGGCAGTGTTACATATTTTCGAACCACGAGAGTGACATCACTAAGTATCTGTTCTACTTTCGTCATGCTGGCAATGCATCTTCCTGTTTGCATTACGTAAACAAAAATATGACAGCATGATAAAATCCCGGTGCTAAATTCAGCAGACTATTTATTTTTAATTTGTATATTGTAAAATTTTTTAATAAATCAACTTTATCTCCACACAGAAAAGTCGGACGAATTACGGTTACACCACCATGACTGCCACACTATGTAAAGTATGAAAATTGATGTCAACTGTATGCATTTGATAGATAGTAATAAGTATAAATAATAAAATAATAATGTATGAAATAATAAAACATACTTATTACACAGGTAGTTGGTCAATATTAGACATCCGTGTGAGCGTCAAATTTCAGAGCGATAAATGACAAGATCTTCACACACAGGAGTTGAACCATGAAATTAAACTCGTTTCATTATCAGGCAAAGGGAAAGCACGGTTTTGAGTATCATTTGATTGTTTGTTTCAGGCCACCCTGATCTCGTTGAATTATCGTTCAAAAAAAAAAATTATGTCCAGACTCCTGGATTCATACAAAACAAAATGAAAAAAAATAAAATAAATAAATATATTATTTACGATAAAACCATACAAAACGGTTGGATGACCGTACACTGACCAAAATGGGAAAAAAAATGTACAAATTACAGGTAAACCGTACTAGTTGACACCTGTGACACACACACAGACACACACACAGACACACGCACACACACACACACACACACACACACACACACTAAATGCTTCAAGTACTGGGCTAAACCAGCTCAGTTAGATACAAAAATCAAATTGGGGATTTGTTTTTTTTTTTAGTTTTTCTTAACCTAGCCACATGAGAGAAAATATAACAGTGAAGACGGTCCAACTTAAGTCTAATAAAATTATTGAAGAGTAAGGTTTTTGGCAAATTTCCTAATAAGGGTAGATAACCCACTATGAGGTGTATGAATCATGCCATGAAGGAAACAAAATATTCAGGCCCAATTTTGGGCTACAATTAGCGATATCAAATAGTCCATTTTCTTGAAATGTACATACAGTATATGAACCTGTTTCAAACTTTAGTGTTATGTATATCTATATTATTTATAACTCCTGATTTTGTCTAATTTTAGTTATTTTTATTTGTGGCTATAAATTGTAGTGAGTATCATTGGTTGATATTGTGTAAGAGCATAGGGTCTTTTTTAAGATGTTAAAGAGTGTAAAATGCATAGGATCTACAGATAGATGCTTCCATACATGTTGACAATTATTAATAATAGAATTGTTAGTATTTACGAGATTCAGCCTTTTTCCCATTGGACAGATCAGTGAGGTGGTATCTTAGAAGAATGGAACTATTGTGAATTATTCAAAGGAGTTTTGGACAATGTCATTTTGACAACGTCACAATTCTGTGCAGACCATTGCATTTCTGGTTTTGAAATTTATGCATAACTTCTTTTTCATTCATTGAGCTTGCATGATTATTTTGGGTTCACTTTATAATTCTTTTAGTTCTCTTACATGGCCATTTATGACTTCGATAATGAAATGTTTATGTTTTACAAAACTTGTTGGTTTTGCTTCTTTCTGTTGCTTAGTTTTTGACTATAAATTCATAACAGTTATCATGCACACCATTGGTGATATATGGTCTAGAACTGTTCCAGAACTTTTATAGGTGAGCTACCATGAAGTTGCCAAATAATTGCTTTCTCTTTCTCTTTCTCTCTCTCTCTCTCTCTCAATTGTTTAAAGATAAGGTCTTTGTTTGTTCAGATTGTTTATGTCAGGTCCTCCAGATACAATCCACACCTATCCACTTTACATGATTTTCTCATTATCACATGCAGTGAAATTTCTTGCTGCTCATTCCAGTTCTTTCTTTCTTCCACATGGCTGATCCAGGGATGCCCATCTGACTGGTCATACAATGCATGTTAAAGCATTCTTCCCTCCCCAACCAATGCTAAGTGACAAGGGTTTATCTTGACATTTCAGCAATTTTTTTACTGGCACCTTTTAGTACACAATTTGTACTAAGTACACTATAGTCAGGATTGTATATCCATCCACTCACCCACCCACTTGAGACTTGAAGGTTGTGGGTGTGGTTCCTACCATCAGATCATACAGACCCACTATCTTAGTGGGCCCCTGGGCAAGGCAATTTTCTTGTATGCACAATTTTAGCCTTCAGAGTGTTTCTTTGCAATAAAACACTAACTCACCCCAGACCAAGATTTCCATGAAGTTAGTCTTGAGAGTGAAATAAAAAGACAGTAAAACAGGCTAATAATACAGATTTAAAAAGTACACGAGATGATTTTAAAATATGATATTTAATATTATATTTTTTATAATTTACATTATTGATGTAGCATTCTCTCTACACAAACCTGTAAGCTGAAATCGGCATGCAAGGATACAGAATAGTTAGGGACCAATTTTGACAGGCTTCACCATTGGTTTCAGAACATCACCTTGATCAAGTCCCACAAGGGAATATCTTGGACTTTTGAATAGAATGAGGTTTATGTAATGATGAATTAACTCTATCTTCTTAGGATTTTTTATGTACCTTTTTTAAAATTTTTGTAATACTTCGTTACCTTTTGTTAAGAATTTTTATATTGTTACTTTCTTAAGAATTTTTATATTGTTACCTTTTATCTTACAGTTGCACATATTTATGTTTATTTGGAAAGGTCTTTCTCAGAACTGTAGGAGTTTTTAAAAAAGTTGTTTCTCTAATGTTTGCTTGGCACTATATATCCATAATTGTGCTTATGTACCATTAAACCATACATACATACATACATACATACATACATACTTGGTGAGGTAAATTTATAACTTGCAGAAAATATTTTGGGTGAGTTACCACCAAATCATGGTTTTGCTCTCTCTCTCTCTCTCTTTTAGAGATAAGATCTTTCTTTGTCCAGATTGCTTATGTCAGGACCTTTAGATACAATTGACACCTATCCACTTTACATGATTTTCTCAATATCTGATGCAGTGTAATTCCTTGCTGCTCATTCCTGTTCTTTCTTTATTCCACATGGTTGGTCCAGGGATGTCCATCTGACTGGTCATACAATGCATGTTAAAGCATTCTTTCCTCCCCATCTAATGCTAAGTGACAAGGGTTTATCTTGACATTGTGGCAAATTTTTATGCACACATGTATGTATATCTGTCCATGCGAACATATGCATGTATGTATGTAATTGATGATAAAAGTTTTGCAAAACTTTTACAGATGAGCTCCTGTCAAATCATGGTTGCTGTCTTTCGCTTTCTTCTGTTTGAAGATCTTTGTTCAGATTGCACATGTCTTGTCCAGATTGCTTATGTCAAGTTCTCTGGATACAACCCACATATATCCTCTTTACATAATTTTCTCAATAATTGATGCATTGTGGTTCCTTGCTCCTCATTCCTGTTCTTCCTTCCACATGGCTGGTCCAGGGATGCCCATCTGATTGGCCATATGATGGGTGTTAAAGCAATATGCTACCCTTGCTAATAATAAGTGACAAGGGGGAGAAATGAAGTGTAGGATCAGTTTCCTACTGTATGCAAGCTATCAGCCCAAGGCATAAATTAGTAGAGGAAAAAATGCCCAGAAGTCCACATGGTGGTGTTAGCTTTCATTGACTTGATGGTCAGTGTACTCTGCTAATTGTGATGAGGAGGGTAGAAGTGGAGCTGTGTTAATTTAGTCATGATCATCATCCATCTCCACAAATGGTTCTTCCCCCATCCTCCTCCCATTGATTTATCATCATAATTTGATTTATGCCACCTACATGATTAAATTATCTTTTAAAAATAGTACAAGTAGGAATTATAGGGTCATAGTAAATATAACGTTTATATTACTAGAAAATAAACATCCAGTACAAAAACATAATGATGATGCATTTGATACCATTCATACAAGTTGGTGTCCAACTGGAAAAAACACTGACCCATCAGTCTTGTTTGTATTACTGATTACTCAAAAAAAAATGCATAGACCCAGATCTGCTGGCACATTATGTGACAGCAGATCTGGGTCTGTGCAGGCTTGTGTTTGTATATCAAGTCAAAGGTCTTCATTTTTCATAGGAAGACTGGAAACAAGTTGTTGTTGGTTTAATGCCAATTTTCAGTGAATGATAGACTGTACATGGGGCCTGCTGTGAACAAGTAATTATATGGCATTAGAGTATAGACTTGTATGTGAGGTTCGACAAATCGCATATTCCAGTGAATACAAACAAATTACAATTAGAAATGTATTCTTCATTCCTCCTGGCCGTTCCACTCACTGCCCACTCCTCAACAAGAAGGAATACATCTTTACTGTTATTCAGATTTATGCCAACATGACTAATTGACCGACTGTGACTTGTGTGCACAATACCAGGTAATTATGCTTAAATGCAAGGTTGGCATCAAAATCGGACAAATGTATGTAGCTTGCATGCAACAGCAGAAGGAGTCATCTTGTTTTGCTGCTGTCCATTTGTGTATTGTACAGCCATCTTGCAAGTATTTAAGCATGATTGCACAAAAGTTTTTGCACATTGAGCCATGACATAGTCATGGTGATACAAGTTATTGAACATGGTACTAGCGCACTTTGTCATGGTCATGAAAGTTATTACACATTGAGCCATGACATTTTTCACACTTTGTCATGGTCATGAAAGTTATTGCACATTGAGCCATGACATTTTACACACTGTCATGGTCATGAAAGTTATTACACATTGAGCCATGACATTTTTCACACTATCATGGTCATACAAGTTATTGGACATGGAACCATGAAATTTACACTCTATCATGGTCATACAAGTTATTGGACATGGAACCATGAAATGTTAAACACTTTGTCATGGTCATACACATTATTTAACATGAAACCATGAAATGTTATACACTATCATGGTTATACAAGTTATTGGACATGGAACCATGACAGTTTGCACACTTTATCATGGTCATTAGATTGTCAGGCCATTATAACAATAAGACAATCAGTTACACATTTTTCAATTTTTTTTATACTTTGTTTTATTACCTTGTTGCACTACTAAACCAAAAGCGCTTGAGGTTGACAAGTGAAAACTGGCTGGCATATTTTATTTCACATGTACATAACATCATTAGATTTTTGGGTCATTACAACAGTTGTCACTGTTACACATTTATCCACTGGTTTTTTACTTTGACATTTTTCATAGCATTACAGCAATTTTTCAATATATGTTTTACACATATTTTGTACTTTTGAAAAAAAGCCCACCTTGTTAGAGTCGTGATTAGGCAAAAGCAACATGAAATTGACAAATTAGGTAACAATTTAGACATGGAACATTGGTAGGGCCTAGTCAGCAGTTGTTGGAGTCTAAGAGAAGGAATGAGTGACACGTAGTTGCAGAATATGGGTGGAACTTGAGTATGTGCCTGGAACTGCCTTAATTTGCCCTTGGGGGAAAAGCACCTGACTACCATTTCTTTTGTATGATATAGCCAATAATGTGTTTAAAGTGCGTTAAAACCAACCAAAACAAAAGGTGTATTATAGTTGACATGATTGTTTGTTATGTGGCATATTTTGTTGAATTTTGACCCACAGATTTGATGGTTACTTAAACATTTTTGGATACAAATTACCAGCAGGGCTGTCATGGGTTTGCACTTGGCAAAATAACCCCCTTGGTGAGTGTTGCTATTGATCTCCCCCCCCCCCAAAATACTGCAGACTCCATGAAATGGTGCAGCCAGTGGTTGCCCTTATCTAGTTATTAATGTGGACATGTACTTTTACTGCTCGTAAGATGACCACTGATTAGAAGAATGTGACATTTTAAATCTGGTTAAAATCAGATCTCCTTGGTGCATATGGCAACCAGACTATGTCCAGAATTTTTCTTCTGTTTTATAATTAATTGTTTTTATTACTTTCCCTTGTGTCCATATGAAGGGAGTTTAGTACCTCCTTCCTCCTCCAGCCAAGCCCCATATAATTGGACCATAAAAATTGTAGGTCCTGTGCCTGGTAGTCAGAGTAGATTTCCTGTCCAGTTCATTGAAGGGAAAATGCCAGTGGTCTGGTTTTACAGATGCCAGGGTTTCAAATTCATCATGTCAAATGGATGATTAGGTGTGAGATTATATAGCAATAATGGACCAGTCTGTTTATATTACATCTCCTTCTTGATTACCTTTCTATTCTTGGATCTCAGTTTCCAACAGTCCAGCACTCTCTGTTTATAAACAGTTTTATTGATTATTCTTTTTGACATAGCTGCAGAGTTAGATTAGATAGTGGTGGGGCCTGTGCTTGCCCCCATAGAATTTGTGTGGGTGTGGGTATGGGTGTGGGTCTTTGGTGACTACTGGGGCTTTGCCTCTCAGTCAAAACAGCAGGCCTGGGTGGCCCATTCGACTCCCAGGCCATACAAACCCCATCATCCCCTCCATATCATCACAACTGGATCTGCTTCTGAGATGTGTTGCACATTTGGCAACATATACCAAAATACCTTTGAAAAATTATTGAAATATTAGAATGCCAATAAAAAAAATCCTACAAATTAGCCATTGCATATGTGTTGGTAATAAAATAGTGTTTCTTCAGAAGAGGAAAAGATGTAAATGACTTCAGTTTCTTTTGAGGGAGGTTGTTAGAATGGAACAAAAAATGATTTTTATAGTGCAAACCAGTGTTTTGAAGAGATTCTTTTCTTGTATGGAATTTACATCAAGGAGTTCAAATACTTGTTCTTGCATTATTTTCAACACTAGTCCAAGCATCATGTATTTGCAAACAATTGGATGTAACATTTTATGCACTCAATAAATGTTGTGCATGACAACAAGAGGGAAGCATGTGCATTTGTTAGAAATTAGTTAAAGATATTTTACCACAGGAAAGACTGTTGAAGGGTGCAAGATATGCACTGGGTTTGAAACTAAGGATTTGCATTGTGGCTGATAGAGTCACAGAATGCTGAAAATGTACAGATCTGTCTATTGAATTTATTTGTCATTAATTATCAATTACTATTCATGTTCAACACATGTTTGCAAGGTGGATGCAGAGGATTTTGTGCTGCGGTGTTTGCTTGATTGCAGACAATAGTAGGAATGAAGGTGCATGCATACAGCTGGTAGTCTTAAACTTCGTATTTAATAATTATGCTGCCATGTGGAATATGTACACACATTTGCAAGATAAAAATGCAGTTGATTTGGAATTATAGGTCCTCAAATTACAGTCAGTTCAGAGCTGACCATTTTGTTTTTTTTGTTGTTGGTTTTAACGGCACTTTTAATACATTATTGATTAGATTGTGCTGAGGATATGGGGTCCAAGTGCCTTAACCAAGAACTTCTCAAGGCCACTGCCTCGGGCTGGCCTGGCTGGGTATCAAACCCAGTACCCATTGATTAGAAGTCGAATGCTATACAAACTGGTGTCATGGCCACCAGAACTAACATGTACGGTACATATACTTTACTTATGACAGAAGACCACTCTGGTGGCCTAAATGGTGAGAATGACCACCTCGGATGCAAGTGGTCGCAGGTTCAAACCCCAGTCTTACCAAAGATTTTTTAAATAATGGCATTAGTAGTTGCCTTGATTGAAGATTAGCATTTGTAAGAGCTTAGTGTTAGGACTGGTTGGCCTGGTGTCAGGATCACGTGGCTGGGTGGGACATGATGCCACATGTTTGTGGCATGATGCCTCAGTGCTAGACATTGCTGTAAACTGCCACATTGCAGATATCGTAGTAATATGGTTCAAATTATGAAAGCTATGTTAAAAATAATTAGAAAAACACAAATACACACAGAAGACAGAAGACAACATGGTTCAGTTTGTTTCGAATTTTAGGGCTTGCAGTGATTGTTGACAATATTATGAACAAAATAGAAGGCATGAGACTGCATGCATCTGTTAATTGAATTTGTTAGTCATTAATTAGATACTAATCCTGGTAAGATATGTAAACAAGTTTTCAAGGTAGATGCAATGGATTTAGAGTTACCATACCATCAGCAGAATGCAGACATAGAGTGTGCATGCAGCTGTTTTTGGAGGTGGATGCCTTTCTGATTGACAGCTATTTAGTAAATCTGATGTAGATAGTGGGCTGTAAAATCCAAACTCACATGGGAATGGAGATCAAAGGCTTGCAGGTTAACAAGACATTATTGTTCTGGCATTTTCATCATGAATGTATTCTGTGCTTGTAACTTTTGGGAGAAGGATGGGTTATAAAAGATACCCAAAAGCATTTTTTTTTAATCTAGAAAAGATGAGTTTTATTTTCACCAGTATCCTGTAACTTATAAAAATGTGCTGATTTCACCAGATGTCACTGGATCTCGAGGATAAATGACAAGGGGAGATAAGTCCAAGTAAATTTCAGATCATACTCTCAAGTATTCAATTACATTTCATCATGTAATAGGAGAAACAGACATAATGGGATCAATTTTTGCCATAACTTAAAACAACTTCAAAGTGAAAACTTGCATCATTTTTCAATCTGTTGCATAAAAGGTTTTGGGCCAACTCCATTGCTGCTATAGTAAAACATTTTGGTAACAGTTTGAAATTTTTTTTTCATTTAGATTTGTCAAATAATTATGGTGAGTTTCAACTTTTGGTGGGTGTGGGTGCATCAGAACCACCTTTGAAATTGTTGTAAATCTGGGGAAAGAATTGGTGTGTGCATGTGTAATGTTGGTACTGACTGGTCTAACAGCTTGATCTTTTGCTGTTTCTCTACCATGCATGTTGTAGATACGGTTGGCAGAGCAAAAAAAAAAAAAAAAACAGTTAAAAAATTGTTTTCTTAACGAAAACCAAGCAAAACAGTGTTGGGCTTGCCGAAGTGCTGTACTTCATGTGTCTGTCATTGGCTGTAGGATTGGAATCCATCCAGAGTTCACTATTCTCTCCAGCTATCATTGTTTTGAAATTTTCATGACTATTTTATCAATGAGGTAATTGACTTAATTGAATGTATCCTTAACTGCACTTTATGTCTTACATTTTGTTAACAGAATAGACAGAAATGTTACTTGTATATAAAAATGTTCTCCTTCTGGTTAAAATGAATTATAAAGTTCCCAATATGAAAGATGAGCAGATACATTGAACTTGAAGACTTCACCTCAAAGATTTCTTAAGAGAGACACATTGACATGCACAGTTTTGCCGAACATTAAAAATGATACTCACACAGACATTTAACTGTTTTGACACTGAGGAATATATAATGATATAAAATTACTTTTGGAATTGGTCTTACAATTGAAGAAAAAGAAGACTAGCATAGATTTATGTATTATATCAACATGGAGTTTTCACTAAAAGACTTCTTATGTTATCTAGCTCATCCTTAATAAAAATGGTGCTAATCTGTCTAGTATAGCCACCATGGCAGCCATCTTGAAAAACATGTTATCACAACTCTACTGGAACAGAAAGTCATTCTGATGTGGGGTTTTCACCAGAAGACTTTTTATGATGTCCAATATGTCTTAAATAAAATTTGTGCCTATCTGATGTCCAGTATGACTGCCTCAGAAGCCATCTTGAAAATCTTGATATTGCTGTTCCTCTTGAATGAATATATCTTGAAAATAGTATCTCTACTCCTCTGGAAAGGGATAGCTTTATCAGCATGGCATGTATCTTATGATGCCTAGTTGGTCCTCAGTGAAAATGGTTCCAGTCATCCATCCAATATGGCTGCCATGATGACTTTCTTAAAATCTTGGTGTCACTACTCCCACTGAATGGATGATCATTATGACATTGCATTTTCACCAAACGACTTAAGAGTGATGTCCGCTTTGATGTCCACTTTGCCCTGTGTCAAAATGCCGATCTGCCATCCAGTATGTGTACCACAGTTTCTAATTTGAAACTCTTGCTATAGTGAATAGTATCAGAGATGGACTCAACACTCGCATAAAAGGAAGAAATTGTCTTGTCTTGAATTCCTGGAAAATCTTTTTTGCCCAGTTGAGTACCAGTCCCTGCGAGGAACTCGTTTATTTTTATTAAAATGTTTTCAAGCTGTAGTTTATTTTTTTTTTTTTTTTTTTTAATTTTGTTCCTACCACCAAAGTTTAATAGTACAAGATGAGCATGGAGACTGAATTTGCCAATAACATCTGTTGTTTGTATGTGACACTTTGATCATTGTGTGGTTTAATTAAGCTGGAAGTAAGTAACACAGTAGCCTCATAATTCAACTTTTATCTCAATTATTTGCCTGTAAAATTCCTACTATCTTCTGCAATGGAATATAAATTAGTTTTTGTGCTAGGCTTTCTGTTTTTGAGCTTTAGAGTAAAGCAATGTCTGAAGCACAGCTGGCAAGAAGAATGGTATAGCAGATTTATTAACTAGCTTATCACCAGCTATCACCACCATGTGTGGCTCTTTATTACACCCAGAACTGTTCCATAAAATCTTGATTTAGATCTCTCCTTTGACAGTCCTGGTTATCAGGTTTGAAAACAACTTCATTTGGCAAATGAGCATTACAATCTTAATGGTACATGTTGTGTAATGCAACAGCTGCATTTTTTTCATCTCCAGTTTTGTCTTTCCATTTCTTTCTGCTGAAAATATTTTAAAAAAATTTACAAGCCAAGATTTTTGTCAACTCTTTCACATTCTGAAGTTTGGTTATAAAGGGCTCATATGGATGCAGATAGATGGGAAATAAATGTCTCATATGTGATAGATATACACCAACAATTTTGAATAGAAATGACTCTTTACTCTGTGACCTTGGACAGAACACTGAGGCCTTGAACTGAAATGCCATTCTAGATTGAGGCCTTGGATAGAAATGATTCATTACATTGAAGACTTGGATAGAAATGATTCCTTATATTGATGCCTGAGACAGAAATGACTCATTGTGCTGATGCCTTGGATAGAAACAACTCATTACACTGAGGCTTTAAAAGTACATTTGCTGTTGTGCTCAGTGGTAAAAAGCGTCGCACGAAGTTTCTTCTGTCAATTTGTACGTTTTGTTTGACGTCCATCAACACATGATAGGCAATATAGTGT
Organism: Megalonaias nervosa; assembly: GCA_016617855.1. Classification (NCBI taxonomy): domain Eukaryota; kingdom Metazoa; phylum Mollusca; class Bivalvia; order Unionida; family Unionidae; genus Megalonaias; species Megalonaias nervosa. The sequence goes on along the minus strand of JAECUM010092895.1, from coordinate 42,139 downwards.
TAGGGTGTTGCATGCAAAGTGCCTTGCATTGAGCAAAACACTGCAGTGGACCCCAGCTGATCTTGGCAGAATTAGAATCAGTGATCTTGGCTGAGTCTGGACTGCTAAAATAGATGTAGTGTTCAATTAAATTTATCATATTTAGTTCAATTAGATTGCATTACAGCTTTGGAAATTTGAAGCACTGCGGACCAAATGTTTTGTTCAGGTTTTTGTTGTTTAGAGTTTTGTGGTGTGGCAGTCACAGGTTCTTGAACTTGATCATTCAAGTAATGTGTAGTATTCAAGTGTCTAATGTTCATCTGTTTTTGCCATGTATAGCCTATCATGTGATGACAAATGGCATTAAAACCCATAAGCTATCAAAGTTTGACTGCAGATGGTATAATTTTCTTCATAATTATCTTCTATTGCTTTATGGAAACTTTGTGAAATTGAATGCTTTATTCAACATAAAATTTCTGCCAATTTATATTTTATCTCTTACAAGCATTGCCAGACCAAATTTTATCAACAAGGGTTGTGTTACAGAATGATGTTTTCTCACTAATAATACAAGTTACTTTTTTGTTTTGGTATGTTATGTTTTACAGCTTATCAAATGACTTTCTGCAGTGATGATTTCTGCACCATAATAATTTGAAATATTTCAGGACAATTTAACCATTGCTCTAATTTAGATGTAACGTGTTTAAGAAGCACTTGGTTTCTAATCAGAAATGTGTGTGGCTTCCTAGCGTGCATTCTTGCCCCAAGACCTTTCAGAACAGCGGGAATGCTTTAGTAGATTTTAGATCATTTAAAGATAAAATAACTACTGAATATAATCAGGCTATGTGTTAGCTTGCAAAATAATTAGTATTTAAGGGGAAAAAAAAGTTCCTTTGTGAAGCAAGTTACATAATGAATAAAAGCCCACTATAGTTATTCAGGCAAGTAAAACAATACCCTATCAATGATATACTATATATACTGGCTTATAGGATGTGTCCAACTGCACAGACTTGGGTCTGCGATCCCATAATGCACCAGAAGATCTAAATCTGTGCAGTTTGTTAGGAGTAATCAGTAAAACAAATAACAGAGACCCTGATCTGCAGGTATATTATGCAAGGCCAATCAGGATCTTTGTTGTTTGCAGTTTGACTTGTCTTATAAAAGAGTATATACAGTAATCATTAGTTACATTGCTTAATGGGATAAAACAAGAGGCAAAACTTTCGTTATTGCTGAAATGTGTGTGTGAGCATAGCAGCACAGTTCTGTCTATACAGTGTCAGTTTAGGTGTTTCCCCCAAAAGGCATGCATACAAAACAACAATAAAAGGCAAAAACAAGAGTTAATATCTTTAAAATACAAAGTAAACTTTGTCATATACATCTGTATATATACTGACTCATAAATATGAAGTAATATTTGTCATGTACATAAACTGCACTCTTTTACAAAGATCTTCATAAATAAATAAACTGCTCTCTTTTAAGATCTCGACTCTTAATGAGTTTAAGATCTTCATTCTTTTAACATGTCAGAGATCTTCACTCTTTTATGAAGACTAAGATTTTCACTCTTTTAACATGTCTAAGATTTTCACTCTTTAGCAAGTCTAAGATCTTCGCTCTTTTAACATCTCTGAGACCTTCTCTATTGAAAAATCATCAAAAGATTCATTCCAGAGAAAACAAAAGTTCTTTCCATTACTCTGTCACATCATATGACCTACAGAAATGCACAATGACCTTGAAGTAGCAAAACAATTTTTCCATATACATATTATGGCCTTTCACAGACTCGAAGAAAGTTCATTTTTGGATTGGTGGTGTTACAATGAAGGGCGATATTGTGAGAAACTGATGTGCCTTAGTCAGATGTGCCCTTTAGGAACTCAGAGATCAGATGTACAAGTTGTCTGAAATGTTTCCTAATATTCTTTTATACAGTTCCCCCCTCCCCAAGAAGAATCTTCAGTGCTAGAGTTTAGAAGGCTCCGTAGCTTTACATCACAATTAATAAGCCATTCAGTTTCCAACTGAGGATGTTAATTGTGCATGTCATGTACTTCTTCAGGTTCACTTTCCCAAGGGATGTAACTGCAGAAATATGAAGGATAGAGCTTTTCAAAGCATGTTTAATGCTTTCTTAGCATGCATGAAGGTTAGCAGTAGGAATTTTGTATTATTTCTATACAACATTCAGAATGGTTGTTACTGAGGATCAAGCTGACCATTCTAATAATATTACAGAAAACCAGGAGTTGATTACCGTATGTACTAGCTCATAAGTATAGTCCAACTGCAAGCTTCACATACCCAGATCTGCTGTTGCATAATGTGCCTGCAGATCTGGGTCTATGCAGTTTGTTAGGAGTAATCAGTAGAACAAACAATATATATACCCAGGTCTGCTGGTGCATTATGCTATGGCAGATCAGGATCTTTGTTGTTTGCAGTTTGACTTAACTTGTAAGCAAGTATAAATGGCATTTTTATGTGTTGTTTTAATGTCCATGTGCACTGTAATGTTGCATTCTAATTGACACTGAGTATTTTTAGAAGGTCTCGATTTGGCATTATCTTTCAGTAGTGAAAGTAGTTTTTAAAATTTTTATTTTTAACATTAATTCTCTTAATTAGAAAGATTTATTTTTGCATGTCAATTGTATTTACAAATTGTATCAAAGCACTTATCATTTATTGCATACTTGTTTTTCAACTTTGACATTTCCTTTAAAAAGGCAACTTTTCATTGGAAATTGCATATTTTAACTTAAAATCTTTCTTTACTCTTCCATAAATATCCATGCATATACCATAAAGACTCAATAGTAAGTCAGGCCCAACTGCAGCCATCAGGGTCTGTGGGTTTTTTTTCTAATAATTTTACTCCTGGCAGATTACATAGACTCAGATCTGCCAGTGTATTTTATTATGGTTGATCCGGTTCTGTGCATTGGATCTGATTTGTATGCAAGCATGTACAATATTTATCAGCATTTCCTTGTGAATTAATGGTAATGAAATCAAATCGATTGAATATAAAGGCAGTGGAGTCAAATAGATCGAATATAAAGGTAATGAAGTCAAATAGATTGAATATAAAGGCAGTGGAGTCAAATAGATGGAATATAAAGGTAATGAAGTCAAATAGATTGAATATAAAGGTAATGGAGTCAGAAGTCAAATGGATTGGCTATAAAGGTAGTGGAGTCATAAAGATTGAATATAAAGGTAAAGAAGTCAAATAGATTGAATATAAAGGTAACGAGGTCAAATGGATTCAGTATAAAGGCAATGGAGTCAAATAGATTGAATCTAAAGGTAATGAAGTGAAATGGATTGAATATAAAGTTAATGAAGTCAAATAGATTGAATATAACTTTTAAGGGTCAACAGAACATGGTCACTTACAAGTGAAGTAGGAAACTGCACACATTATCCAGGAATACATCATTATTATTGCTAATAATGCATTTAAAAATGGCTTTATAGTGCATATAGAAAAAAAATTTAAGAAAACAGGCAGAGGAATGTTTGGAGGTCAAAGCAGAAACTGATCTGTTGATTGATTTATGCTGTCATCCATCTGGTATCAAAAAGAAAAAATGTCACAAAAGTCCCGAAATTTGGCTGAAGACTTCTGAAATCTGGCATTTGTGTGCTCTAATGCCAGGTGTTGTGGTATTGCAGGTGCAAAATACATTAAGTAGTTTACAACTTGGTACAGGTATAAAAGAGCAAGTTGTCAAAGGTGATGAAAAATATGGTTGGATTGTCTTTTAATCAAATGATTAGTCCAGATAAATTTGGAAGAGATCTTGCGTAATCTTGGTATTGGAGGTGTGTGTGTGTGTGTATGTGTGGTTTTACATTAAATGATAAGGTATGGGGGGGGGCGGGTCTTTACAGGCTGAGCAGGTGCTTGTATGTACCTTACTATCAACAACATTCACTCTTATCATAACATTTGTCTTGGGATGGACTTCAGGTCTGTGTGCATTCCACCTGGTAATGGCCTGAAAATGGTTTTCTATCAGGAAATATTGAGTTTGTTTGAAAACCTTGGAAGGTTTGCTGAGTCTGGATGTATGTGTAGTCAAGTCACATGATGATAGGTTAACTGGTTGGATGTACTTTTCTGTGAAATTCAGTTTTAAATTAAGTAATAATAAATTTAAAGATGAAATTCTATTTTTGTATAAGGAGACACTTTGTAATCTGCTATAAATGACTAATTATCACATTAGTGATAAATCTGATCTGGAAAAATAAATCTGATAAATTTGTAAAAAAAAAAAAAAAAGTGCCATACCTAGTTCCTGACAGGATGGCTGTACATTGTGTAACCCTTTCTATACATAGGCCCTATTTGTGTAACATGTAGTCTTGAATATTGTAATAAGGGCCCTATTTGTGTAACAAGTAGTCTTAAATATTGTAATAATGCTTGCAATAAGCTGAGACTGTTAGCTGGAAAATATTAAAATCAGACTGAGACAACATTACATTCTCTCACCCCAGGGGATGTAGACACGTATTAGATCTCTTGGTCTGGTCCTGAGACTAGGTTAGGTTCTGGTGATTCACCTTAATTTTCAAATTTTGTACACATTCTTGGAATTAGATTTGTTTTGTTTGATCCCTTTTAAGCATTTTTATGCCAGAATTACTTGAGGTAGACATAAAAAATTTGGTATGTGTGATTTGTATTTTTTTGTGGATGTCCTGGTTATGTTTTCAGGCCAATATAGCAATTTTTCAACATCTTTTTTCTGAAGTGATTTTTTTGACATTTTAGTCAAAACCCTGTATGTATGAAAAATAAAAAATGAGTTCATTTAGTCTAGTCATAAATAAAATTACTTGGCTTATTTGTATTAATATGTAGATTACATGATTAGATTTTCATGCCAGTTTAGCTTATTTTCTTTAGACTTTTGAACATTTTAAAACTTTTTGGGTTTTGCCTTTTCTGTCCTTGACAGAACCTTATTAAAAATGAGTAAGTAAAAATCATTTGAGGTGTACAAATGCAATTTGGTAGGATTATGTGTACTGTTATTATGAAGATGAGAGTTTCAGGCAATTACAGCAGTTTTTAAAATATGTTTTGCGCCGTTTTTGAACTTTTTTGGGATTTGTCCTTATTTACATAAACATTGTCAGCACAGTTAAGCAAAAACCACTTAAGCAAGACAATTTAGAATTTGGTAAAAATGTTAAATTCATCAATGTAATAGACCCACCTGCAAACTGCATAGACCCAGATCTGCAGTGTCATAATGCACTGGCAGATCTGAGTCTATGCAGTTTGTAAGGAGTACATAGAAAAAAAACCAACACAATCTGCCAGCACATTTTACATGACAGCAGATAAGGGTATGTGTTGTTTGCATTTAGAATGAATGAGTATATAAGGTATTTCTGTTCGTATGTATATGGTGTATATCCTGGGGAGATTTTCAGACCATTACAACAATTATTTTGGTTTTTTTAAAACTTGTTTTGAAAACTTTTGGACTGAAACTTTGTTTTTGACATTTATTATTAGCACATTTTATCAGTAGAAAAAAAAGAATACTTTAGGTAGATGAAAAAAATTTGGTATTCCTACTGGAAGTCATATATAGGTCACTTGATTATATAGGTTATTGTAACAACTTGACTACATTTAGACTTGCTTTGAACTATCTGGCCTGCATTGTGTTTTCAAAAAAACATTTTTTTTGTTAAGATAATGCCTTCTATCTCTTGTGACTGCTCTGGTGGCCTGGTGGTTAGAGCATCTGCCTTGTATGCGGGAGGTCATGGGTTTGATCCCCGGCTGAGTCATACCAAAGACTTACAAAAAATGGTACTAACAGCTGCCTCGCTTGGCGCTCAGCATTAAGAGGTTAGTGTTAGGACTGGTTGGCGTGGTGTCAGGATAATGTGACTGGGTGGGACATTATCTTACATGTCTGTGGCATGATGCCCCAGTGCTAGACATCACTATAAACTGCCACACTGCAGACACCGTAGTGATATGACTGAAAAATTGTTAAAGCTACGTTAAAAATCCAAATCACACACACACACACACACACACACACACACACACACACACACACACAACACACACACACACACACACCTTCTATCTCCAATTTTGAGCAAATGGACAAATGAATACAATTTTTTCCAGAGCTGAAGCTTTCTGTATGCAACTTAAATTAATTAAATTGCTTTGATACAATAGAGTGAGACAAAAATGTGGACCTTACAAATTGGGGACCCTCTGTATCACACTCCTAACTAAATTCTGTTTTATTAACCTTGATTGATTTTTCTTACTATCGGTCAAGTACTAGTGTCACGGGGTGACATTATTTGTCTTGTTGGTCATGGTGAGTTCTCCGTTCTATCTGTCAAGTATTATTGTCACCCAGTGACTTTATTTCTCATGGTTAGGAGGTCCTTTCCATCCATCGACTAGTAGTGTCATATTTGTCGTGGGGAAGAGACATATGCTTTTGCGCTTAAAAAAAAGATCCCTTCTAAAGAAAATTGTATGTATGTTGAAGAAAATCCAAGAGAAAGAGCACTTATTGCGTGTCTTAGAAAGTTGTCCATGTTTCACACATTTTAAAACTCATACATTGTAAACCCCTGTGGTCTTGGGGATGTAGATGATATTTGATGCGTCCTCTTGTATTATGTAGATGTGACTAATGCGAATGGAGACAGGTTGATTCAGTGGTTTACGTGCCAAACTTGTGACTGGAATCATGGATCAGCTTGGCTTGGCTAACTAACATGGTCTGCCCTTAGGTAAGGAACCTCACTCCCTTTACCTCGGCAGAAAGTAACCAATTGATACTTATGTTACTGTGGTGTAAAACACATGACTAAGCCAATACATCATTAAGTGACATGCTTTTTAAAGTCAGCAATCCACTATCAAAGGAATAATTTAATAATTCAGTTCTTTTTTTGTCATATTGGCCCAAGAAAGTGCAAAGCAATAACAGTTATTCATCTTCTCATTTTTCAGGAGAATTCCTGGGAGGTCTTGACAATGGAAATCCAGGGAAAGTCAATCAGCTTAAATTTATCCAGGAACCAGATGATTATTACTATGCGGTGAAGAACAAGCCGACATTGATTGTATGTAGGGCCGTTGGTGCTGTTCAGATTACATTCAAATGTGCAGGTGTTTGGGTGCGGCAGCATGAACACACAAACTTGGAATTAGTCGACACTTTAACTCAAATTAGGACATTGCAGACAAGTATAGAGGTTACACGTGAAGAAGTGGAAGAGTATTTTGGAAGTGATGGATATTGGTGTGAATGTTATGCATCTGACAGCGTGGCTGGAACACCAGGTGCAGTTACTATCAAAAGCAAAAGGGGATTTGTGGAAAATGCATGTGAGTATAAACTCTTATTTCTGTTAATGCACCATACCAGTTAATCAAGATAGAATGAGATGTTTATGGTGGTTGTAGGACTGTTGCTGCCAGTGCAGTTGGCATGACCCAAATTAAAATGGAGTAAAAAAATAATTTCAGATTAGACATGATATCCATATGCCCAGGGTGCATAGGTGGGGGTGCTTGTATGTAGTGGAGATTGGCCCAGACTATATTTTCATGCATGTCAAGTATCCCAAATTGTCCGGGAGTCTTTTGATTTTCAACCCCATCTTTTGATCTACCGATTTGCAGACAAGATCTCCTGGAAATAAAAAAAAACTGCTAAGCATAGGTATTTCCAGCTAAAACAACATTCAGTACACTGTTCACGACTACCGTAATGCATCAATCAAGTTATTACAATCGGAATTTTCTCTGCCTTTTCCGTCAGTTCGAGAAATAAACCTCGGATGTAATTCGTCCCCATTGAGAATTATATTCTGATCTACTTTTGTTCACATGGAGCAATATGGCAGTGGAAGGAGGTCAACTTTATGTTACCAGAAAACCAGCATGACAACTCTTTGTTAGCAGTGGGTATGGAAACCAGACATTTCGTTCACAACAACCCAGACGACATTTCTCCAACCCAGCTGAGCTTCTTTAGGAGTGTGAGGTCCTTCTATGAGGAAGTTACAGCAAAGATGCTAGCCAAGTTTCCAGTTAATGACCAGACCCTGAAGGCACTTGGTTACCTGAATCCTGAGAGGAGATTGGAGATTTCAGTAGAAGCTGTGCTTCAGCTGTGACAGACTGGTTACAGCAACTGACAAACTGTGTCAACTTGAAGATGAGTTCAGGAACTTTCAGCTCTCCCTGGCCTCAGACCTGCCCAGTTTCACTCAGGGAGAAACACCATTGGATGTCTTCTGCGTAGACATGAGCAGAGTTTCCACACCCTTGAAGAAACCCAGATTCCCAAATCTAGTAAATCTCTCTATGGCAGCACTCAGCTTGCCACACAGTAATGCAGAGCCTGAGCGCTGTTTCAGCATGTTGAGGAAGATTCAGACAGACCACTGTGGAAATTTATGTGGAAAAAACTGTCGTCACTAATATCATGTAAGATAAATGCAAGGTGTAACTGTTTTGCGCCCAGACCTTCAAATGACTTGTGTATCGCTGCAAAAGGAGCTTCTCTACAAGACTGAAAGACAACCAACACGTTGAAAAAAAAAAAGTTTGTTTGAGTGTTTGAGGTTCCAGTGTGTCATTATTTTTTGAACCACAGTGATTCTTGTGAAGATTCTTAAATTATTTTTTGTGAGATTAATAAAATAACAGATAACAAAATTAATAAAGTTCAGTAACTATTATTCATTATAGTTATTTTACTTAGTTGTGGTACGATCTGCACTTTCGCACTTAAACTTATGAGAAAAATAGTCGTTACGCTAATCTCCCTGATTTGGACCCAGTCTCCCTGATTTTGAACACAAATCTCCCTGATTTGTTTCCAGAAAACTTGGCATGTATGTATTTTAACATAAATGATAGTTTATATTGAAGTATTTAAAGTAAGGTCAGTGATCTCAGTATTATACAGACTTGACAAGTGAAGTTAACAAATGCAGGTTTTAGGTCCTTTGTGAAGGAATTTGGCTTGACTGTAGAAAGCATAGATATAAATGATGATACAATCACAAGCAGCTATTTGAATGTGCAGATATGAAAGAGACACTAAGAACTTAATTTGTGTTTGGTAATTCTTTCTAGTACTTTATGAGAATGGGAAAATAAAGAAAAGTTCTTTTATAATCCAGTTCCATCCAGAATTCAGTTCAGCTTTAAAATTTAATTTTGGGAATTTACTATCTTAATGGCAGTAGAGTTCTGGTGTCTTGAGATATTTCATGCTTAGAGTGGCTTGCGATATGTGGAAATTGACCCTCGTAAAAAAAAATTTAGTTGTGGTAAAAGCAAAACTGTTGAAATTTGTTCCGGACATAATCGAGGGCAATTAAGATGGATAAGAAATTAAACATATATGCCTCAAAATTGAAAATTTATAATTGTATGTACATTTGTTGAAAGTGATTATTGATTGCCAAGTTTGATTGATGTGTTGTAGATTTCTTGATCGGCTGGTCTTCACCTGCTTTGACTAGCTCCATCGACAGGAAGGAGAAATTGATTGCTACATTTCTTGTATGTTACCTACATCCATCATATTTTCCTAGATTTGATTTCTTGTCAGAGTGTTGCAGTTGAACTGACAGAATCGAGGAAGAGGAGGACTCCTCATATGTTGTATCTTGAGCTACTGGGAATTAATTTCCACAAATTATGGTCTAGTCTCGAGTGGTAATCATAACTTGTTCATCAAAGTGCATCATCGATAAGTTTTTGATAATGGAATCCTTCAATACTTGTCTAAAGATGATCCTGATGTTTTGATGTGGTGAAAATATTTGCCAATTTTTGAATTTTGCTGACTATATTATTGACAATTGGGTCATGAAATTTTCCTGATTGTCAGTATCAGTATTTAGATTACATATATTTGCTGCTTGTCCTTGTTGTTTATCATTTATAGAAAAATACCATCCACTGTAGTCATTCTTTAGGGCAACAAACCAATTAGACATTGATCAATAATAATTGATCAATAATAATGAAAGGGAACGGACACTGTAAACTTTCTTTTAAACCAAACTGCAGCTTATAAAGGGAAAACGTGTGACAGGAACTACCCACTATTTTCAATAGCCACTGAATTCTACTATGACCTCCATTTATCATAGTTTGCATCAATCCATCTTGAGTGTATATTTTAAACGCCCCCATGAGACAGTTTCTTCTCTTCGTTTTCCTAATTTTCCAAACAAAGAATTGCTGAGCAGAAAGACACAAATTGTTTATATTTATTTTGTATTTATTTGTTAATGTGGTAACATTTAAAAATCACTAAATCTTGCTTGATCTCCACACAACTTTTGATAAGTAATGTATACACTTGCTCATAAGTTTAGTCCAACTGCAAACTACACAGACCTAGATCTGCCATCACATAATGTTTTGGCATAACTGAGTCTATGGGTCTTTGTGTTTTGCTGGGAGTAATCAATAGAACAAATAACATTGACCATGATCTGCAGGTGCAATGTGCTACAGTGCACATGTGCATGATCGATCTGCAGGTGCAGTGTGCAATGTGATCAGGATCTTCGTTGTTTGAAGTTTGACTTGACTTATGAGCAAGTGTATAAGATGTGAATAACAGTTTCTGGTACTTTTTGGCTTCAATTCAAAGTGATAATTTTTGGTGATGCCAGAAATATTGTAGATGTACCTAGCTGTGTAATTCACCAAGATTGATAAAAAATGTATGTTTTAACCAGAAAGCAGCATTCATCTTTGTTATGATGGATGCCTTTTAGATTTATCAAGTTTTCTTTTCCTTAGATGTAAAGTTTTATAAATTATGGCAAGAAAATTTATTACTTTCATTGCAAACTTGGCATTTCTATAACTGAAACATAAAGGTTTTGACTAACTAATATCTATCAGTATGAAGAATGAATGATTAGATGAAGCATTGGCAGCTAAAGACATCTGTCCTTTTTTTATTGTTGTTGCTAAGGTTAGAAAATTCTTCAATGCATAGTTTTGGAGACACTCCATTAAGTCTTGAATTAGATGGGGAAGCAAATATTATCCCCACCCCCAATCTTCAAAACTGACATTTAACTACTTGCTTCAGAAACTGCTGTTGTGAATGTTATTTTCTCTCGCTCAAGTTGCATCATGTTGAAGCCATACCTGAAGTTCTTTTTGCAGTTCTTTATTTTTCCATTGTTACAACTTACCTGTAACTTTGAAATGCTACCATAAAGTCAGTATTGTACTGATTTGCTTTTAACCTTCACACACACAGACACACAGACACACACACACACACACACACTGCCTTAAAACCATTTGTAAAGTAAAGAATGTTACTTTATTTTTGATATACAACAGTTTTTTTCCCATGAATAGCTCTTAATACTTCTTTTTTTAAATTTAAAATGTTTAATTATATAGCTTGGCATTAACAGCAGCCAGTTATTCTCTGAACATTCAGTTCTTGTCAAAATCGTATTCTTCGATTCAGCAAAATCCCATGAATGGTGAAAAGTCAATTCCTTGGTTGATATTTTCAATCTAAAAGGCACATTTATTAAGATATTGCCAAACAGATTGGATTATATTTGCTAAATTGGCAGTTTGATCACATTTGTTTTTCTGCCTACAATGCTTCACTTCAGCTTACATGGGCGTAAGTGGTATTCTATTTGTGTCTAATAGGCAGAAAATAGATTCAAGCCCCTTGTTATTTCAGAGACAGTTATTGAATGGGTTTTACTGTCCGAGTTTTGTATTACTGCTTGGTGTAGTGTATTGCAGTGGACATCTATTGATTGGAAACAAGTTGCTTGCTTAAAGTGTTACAGTTGAACACCTATAACAGATAGTTTTCCCCAGCATTAGCTCTTTAGGCATGCGTGATCCATATGAAGAATCAATGTCCAAACAATGAAGTGCATGAGATGTAGTTTCTGCATCAGTCTCGGGCAATATTGTGTTTCATTGGCATTTAACTTCATTGACAGTGCATGCATCTTTGAGCTTGGAATTGTAGCTACGATGATTTTATTATTTCTGTACAAATTGTAAGCACTGATGAGATGTTAATTTATTAATTTTTAAAGATGCAAAAGAATGATGTTCACTTTTGTATTGTTGGCACCCATCTGTAAACAGCAACAACTCCAAGCTGTTATCAGATATATGTTAGTAGGTCTGGGTCTGTTCTTTATGCAGTTGGATACAGTTTTGTAGCATAATGCACCTGCAGATGAGGGTCTTTGTTGTTTGGTGTACTGATTACTAACAGACTGCACAGACCCAGATCTGTTGGCACATTATGCGACAGCAGTCTGGGTCTGTGCAGTTTGCAGTTTGTCTCATCTTATAAGTGATTCTATGGTACTGGAGTAGGAACACTGATCATAAGGTAGATACAGTCTAGTTTCAGGAGTTGAAAGTAAATTTTAATTCTTGTTAAACATGTTAGGCTCAACCTAATACTAAAAATTCAGACCAGAATTCGAATGACCATCATAAATTGCATCCATATAGTGCCAGTCGGATAAAGAAAGTTATGTAGAGAGTTGAAGATAAAAAAATATATTCGTGTTTAAGGGGGCAGGGGGCCACATTGTATAATTTCTAAGAACTGCAGTTTATTTTAAAAGAGTTATTGTTGATAATTTAGACTAAAAATAGAGACCTGATATATTTATTTTCTCAGAAGTGGGTTACATAATATAAAAGTTTAAAAAGTGCAAAGTTTACACTTATGCATTTGAAAGAATGGTATTTTTGTAATTCTTATCAACAATTGTAATAATTTTTGTGCTTATTTCTCAAGACCTTTAAATGTCCATGTTGACTGTAGGTGCAGAAATAAGTGTGTTCTTGGGTTCTTCCTGCACCAGATATACTGGTTGCCATTGTATAGCCTATCATGTGCAGAATAAAAGGTGTTAACCCCAAAACAACAACAGCAACAACTCTTTTCCACAGGAACATTGTTCATATCACAAATTCCCTATACCGGTACTATCGTGATTCTTGATAGGATTTTGAAAGTTGCAGTCCTTGAATCTTTCCTTTGAAGAAGCTGCACTTTTTAAAAATCCAATAATTCAGAACATTATGTATTTTTGTGTCAACAATATCATCAGATTACTGATCTCATTCGTTGTGAACTATTTAGTATTAAAATGAATGAAAATTGCTTGATAACTGTGATTGTGATGTTACATGCTGAACAATTCTCAGTGCCTTGACCTTGTTGTTCTTTAATTAAGTGCACAGCTAGAATGAATCGAGGACAAGATTACAATTTCATTTTTTTTATATGAATTTAATGAGCTTAATTCCATTTTAGATCCAGAAATTGTCTAATACGCTGAAAGAAGAAACGAATACCATATTTTGCTGATTTTTTCATGGTACCTTTAAGCAATACAGCATGATATGTTTGCTTTTTTCGTAGAGTTTAAAAATTTCTCCAAAGCATGTTCAAAATAAAAATTCTTTAACTCTTTACCAGGTGTTCCTTCAGTGGCCATTGCATTTTTCCTTCAACAGTCGTGACACCTTGGGCATAATACTAATAATATTCTTTTGTTTTCTTGATTTTTTTTTGTCGTTGGGAATGTTCTGTTCTGTCACTCATTTTATAAATTTTTCAGTCTCTTTGGTATTGTATTTTTTTACAAATTAAAAATAGATGCATCTACAGATTTCTGTTGGACATTTTTATGGGAATCATGCGTATTTGCAACCTTGTGCTTGGCACCCAAAAATTGTATAAAGTTGCCATTGGAAAGGTAAACATTTGATAATCACTCAAAAACCAAAGTATTTGTACTTGACAACAAAAAAGGGCTGATTTATGATAATTCAGTCGGAGTTCATATTCCTCTGAAAAGCAAAATAAGTCCGAAAATTTAGTGCTGAGTAACGTTTATCAAAGAGGGGTGTTAAATCACACACCTAGTAATTTGATCAAAATGATCATTAGGAGCTGACTCTTGATTAACGGATGTTGTAATCTTCATTTTTGCTAAGATCATGTTGCTTCACTTAATCCCACTACAGTTGCTTGAACTTTGTTTAATAGCCCACACACTACCCGATTTATACTAGTTTTGTTGAAGAGATCAAATAAAAGAATTTTGCTGACAGAAAATTTTGCATCCTGAGAAATTAAAAGTATGCATCGAGTGTTTTTTTTTCTTCATAATATATCAATTTTTCGTATATAGTGCTATGGTATTTTGTATAAGTTTTAGAAGAGAAGATATATTTGTGTTTAAATTTTGTAAATTCTCTCCATAAATTTAATAATAGTATGTCTATGATAGACTGGTAGCTCTTCAGTCACTGTTAAATTCAGAGGTTAAAATCCTGGGTGAATACAGTATTATCAGCAACCACTCCAAGGCAATGCTGTCAAGTTACAGTGCTAGCTGAGAAAGTGAAACAAAGAAGCCAGTAGGACAGTTGGATTATGTGTTTGTAAAGCTAATTAAAATCAATTGTAGCAAGTTTGCTTTAATACTTAAACACTAAAATTAGTGACCAGTTGTAGGAAAATTTTAATCTCTTTTAGTAGGTATAAAGTGCTTAAAATAGAGTTGGGTAGTTATAGTTTAATTTTGAATTAATTCGCTGATAAGGATAAAGTTTACAAGTAATCTTCTACTTAACATTATATTTTTTGAAAATTCTAACATACAGTATCAGTGGGGAAAGAGTGTGTATGGAGAGTAGATATATGACTTTACTTTGGATTACATAATTTAGATTTTGTGCATTTTGATATGTAAATTAGAGTTAGATAAAGTGTCTGCATCTAACACAATCAGACCAGAAGTTTAGTTTAGAAAAGGTCTTCAGGGAATGCTCTCTGTGAGGACCGCTAGGATTGTTTTTAAGCCAGGTCAAACACAGTGCAAGGGAATCAGCATGAAATTCCCCATAGCGCAGTTCCATCAAAGAGGGGCTACTACAGTTTGGTGGAGAATTCAAAATGGAAATGTTGTGTTAAATTATATTCTAAATTTTTATTGGATTTTGGGGAATTCTATTCTATTTTAGGCTGTGCTGGCTCCATATGAAAATTTAGTATCAAAAGTTTAGTATATTCATCTTTACGACCTTCTTTTGGACTTTATGCAACAATTTTATGAAGTGAATGTCTGGTGGAAATTTCTCATGGAGATCTAGAAGATAGCGCAGTCCCATCAAAGAGGCGCTACTACATATATATCAGGGAAATGTAGTAATTGTGCCAGATTTTGTGAGGATCATCTTTAAAAGGCAATTATTCATAAAGGCTGGAATAGAAATTTATAATAACATTGTAGATGGGGTTTTCCATTGTAAAGATATAAAACTAAGTTTAAAACAGAAACCTTCCTATTTAACCTTAAATTGTTCACTATATTGCAATTTGTATTGTGGGAAAGCAAACTATTTTGGCATTGTTGATTTTAATATTTATCTGGTTCATAAATTACATCCCTCCCCCCCCCCCCAGCCCCAGCCTTCCTTCCCCCTTGCAGAAACTCAATAAAAATTTGAAATGTCACTGCCTTTCATATCTTCATCAGTAATACTTCGTTCTGGTGTAATACACTTTACAGCATAGTACAATAGCTTAGAATTAAACATCTACCAATATTTTATTTTTTACAGAATTGACGTTGCTTCAGGTGTGTCCAGGCGAGTTAAAATTGGCATGAGCGAGTCCTATACAGAAATATTCTGTATAGAGTTTTCTCAGCTATAAGTAGTCAGGCTTGTGACAGGTTTATCTGGTGCGCCAATCGAAACACCTGCAAATTCAATTGTTGGTATAGATTGAAGTTCTGATGGTAGTAATTTGTTAGGCACAAGGTAGCTTTCAGATACTCATGAGCCCATGAAAGAGCCGAGTTGTTCAGTTGTACACACAACCACTTTTCGCAATTGATATATTCTCCACAAAAATTAATGAAGTTTGACCGATAATTTAACTCTACTCTAGTCACTAGCTTTTCAGGTGAGCAGATGTATTAACTACTTTGAAAACATGTGTACTTTTCCATTTCATCAGGTCTTCAATGTCTGTAGTCACTGTGCTGAATAATGCATTGATATTTAAGTGACAGGTGTATCAACACATAGGCAAATTTATTTTTTTGTTTGATACATTCTTGTGGTGAAATGTTTGGTATATTCTCATGGTGAAAAATTGTTCAGTCCTTTTAATACCATTGCATTTTTTCGCAGTGCACAGGAACTAAAAAAATTATGTTGTGTAACAAAAAGAAATGACCTTAATTTAAATTAGTCTTATTGGTATAACAAGTAAGTACTCGTTTATTCTAGTGTCATATGCTTTATATGATTAAAAAAATGAGGTACACTTTATTACCGGTATACTGATGTACCATACTACTTTGTTCCAGCAGTTTTTACCACAGTAGTCTTGTTATGAATTTAATATTTAAAGCATATTTTCATTTTTCACAGCAAAAATATTTCCAAAAATTATTAACATTTTCCAGAAGTTGTATTTCTCAGAAATTCTTTTGTCATCTAATTGTGTTATACTGCAGTTGTGGTTTGTAGTTTTTTTAATACATTTTTAACATAGCTTTAACAATTTGAGTCAGTTTGTTATATGTCTGCAGTGTGACAGTTTGTAGTGATGTCTCGCACTGGGGACATCATGCCGCAGACGTGTGGCATCATGTCCCACCCAGTTGCATTATCCCGACACCAGGCCAACCAATCCTAACACTAACTTCTTAATGCTGAGCGCCAGGCGAGGCATCTGCTAGTACCATTTTAATAAATCTTTGGTATGACAAGGCCAGAGTTTGAACCTGCGACCTCCCACATCTGAGGTGGACACTTTAACCACTTTGGTGGCCAAAGTATGGCATATAGTGTGGTATGTTCGGAAATACAGCAGTACACAAATTTTCATGGTACTCAACTGTAGTACATAGCTCATGTAACTTCTATTAACAGACTAAATAACGTGAACTGAGCAATAATAATGTGGCCCAAAAGGAAATGGAAGTCACTTTCAGTATATGCATAAATATTTAGTAATGTAATTTAGAAACCCATCTTCTTACTCATTTCTTCAGAAAATATGCAAATTATTGGAATAAACTCCTGTATTACTGCAATCCTATTTGAACAGCCAACTGCAGTGGTTTTTTTGTTGCTAGTGTGCAGGACTCGCTTTAATTGGATTTGGGGCATAAATCCTGCCCAGGCCAGTCCAGATTGGTTGCCATGGTGTGTCTTGAGGCTTGTCACTTCGCTTCTATTGCAGCAGCACCAGATAGTCATACGTGTGCTGATATGCCATACTACACTAAAAGTTTATCAATATTTAAACATGATTAACATGTCATCTTTTCAGATCTGAAGAGAAGGTTTGAGAGTGAACCATTCAGTGCCCGTGTAAAGCTGCAAGACCAGGTGATGTTCAGATGTCTTCCACCAGAAGGAAAGCCTCTGCCTGAGGTATGTATGATGCAACAGTTGAATTTTAGACAAAACCACACTGCGCTTTCTATATCAGTTTTTCTTTTCCTTTTTGTTTTCATCCGTATACTACCACATCCTTGCTGTTGAAAATTTGGTTATGGGAAGGTGTGTACAGGTTTGCTAAAGAGTGGAAAATAGTGCCTTTGACTAGTGACACCTCATAAATTCGGCCTATTTTTGAAAATGCTGCATTTATACCATGCACATAAAGCGTGTGAATATTCAGACAGTTATGGCACACCTTGGTACATAGATCTTGTTCAACTTTACGAACCTTTGATAACACTTAGCTCTTGTTTCACATATAATCTGACATCTAATTGGTACTCCTCTCAAATCATGACAAGATTTTCAAATCTGCAGATAACAGAAAATTAAGCTGCGTAAGTTGCAATAAACATTCCACAAACACAGCAAATGTTGCAAATTCATGTACAGTTATGCTTATAATATGTTCAGTCACCATATGTTTCTTACTATATACGCCCACATGTGTTTTTACTACATAGGACACCACGTAAATATTCTATGACATATATTGGTTGAAGCCTTTTTTCTTCAGAATGTAAATTAGAATTACCAGTTATGATGTATATACTCTTTGAAGGGTATTTGACAGGGATATACATCAAGTGTCCATTTGAAGTTTGTCTTTATGCAGACAACCCTGTCAGGAGGAGCAGTGGAGCATTTCAGAAACACATTCCTTCCTCTCATCCCTGGTGAAATTGGCATTGAAACTAACATCATAGGTAAAATCCTGAAACTGAGGGTGAAATATACATGGGATTTACAAACATGAAAACACTAACATGGCCCATAAATCCTTTGAGTGTCTGGCTAAAATACCTCCTTAGTTAATTCCTGGGAATCGTGTGGATTCTTCCAAGCCATAAAATCCTGACAAGAAAGGAACTGTTTATATTTGGAAGTTTTATATCTCAGAAATTGTGAACACCTGGAAATCACTTCAAGGGACTGGTCATATTTGTAGCTATGCACTTAACCCATCTGTCCTTGAGAAAACTCTGTATAGCATAGCTTTGAAAAAACTGGATAATTTTAATTCTTTTCTGGCAAAATAAATTTAAGACTGTAGTTTGCTTTGAATTGTGGGAGATCAGTCTTTTATTTAAGGATGGTTGTGCATTTCAACAGAGCCACTAGAATGGCATCTGATTTTTGGCTTATGTGGAAAAAAAGTGTTTTCAGTGAGAGCCCTCTAGCAGATGGAGTTAATGAGAAGAATCATTACATGACCTGTTAAGTGTCCAATACGCCAACTACATTGATGTCAAAGTGGACTGAGCCAAGTTAATACCAATGTTGAAATTGAAGAAATTTGTAAGTGACTTGTGTTGTTGTTTACAAAGGCCATTATGATTATTCCATATCTCCCTTGGTAATTGTAGAAGCGACTTGATTGGATCAGTTTTTTGTCTTCAGCTGAATCCAATTAGAAAGTGGAGCAGTTGATACCATTTTGGCAGGCTACATATGCCAAGGTCATTGTGGAATGATGGATCAAAGAACATTGGTTAGCGAAGATGATGGAATATATGTTTGCAACAGTAAAAACACTATTAACGGTCATTTGTCAAGTTCATATCAGTATGTTGTATTTTGTCATAAACTTGGCAAAAAATAAAGCTTTCTTGTACATGTTGGATTATGACATGATGTGGTATCTACACTTCAAACATTTCATGGTGGCTATTACTGATATAACTGACAGTTAACTTGTATGGCAAAAAAATTTTAACGTAGAGTTTTTTTAAGAATACTGGAAGTGTCTTCCCATATAATGTGTCTTCCCATTTAATACCTTGTACATGCTGGAAGTGGCTTCCCATTCAACTTGTCTTCCCATTTTCTATCTCTTACTTCTGATTAGGGATTATTCTCTGTATAGTGCAGTGTAACATTGTGTAATCCACTCATAAGGGGGACCTAGAATTAGGCCAGATTGGCAGAGGATGGGGAAAATTTTTCCAATCACTCTTGAGGAGGGAATTGAATATTTACTTGTCCCTGCAATCTTTTTTATCCCACACAGTCCACTCCACCACAACAAGACTTATTTTCTTACTAAAGCTCTGGTACTTGATGCCAGCTTGAGACTAAAATGGAAAAATACTCCCGCCCAATTATGCAGTTTTCACAGTATTGGTAAAATATCACCTTTCATGTGTTGATGTGCCATGTAACACAAAATGAACCAAACCAATTGTATAAGCAGTTGTTACATCTGGATCTGTAGACATGAGATTTCATTTAGTCTCAGCAAAGCACATCCGTTGCAGGGTGACAACAAAAGGTTTATATAAAGTACACAAGATCTAATCAGAAGTTTTCGAAAGATTTTAAGTAGTAATTCATTTCACTCTTTTAGAGCTTTCAGACATTGATGTCATGAATAAAAAAGAAATCATGCTTTATTTCAAAGAGCAGAAAATTACCAAATTTGTGAATGATACCAACATTTTCAAACAAACGTACAAAATACTATTTACGCTGCAAAACTTCAAAAGCATTGAAAATTTCATTATGCTTGATAAAATCCACATCTGTTCTTCACCTCCTGTTGTAATATTGTTAGTTGGCTGTAATATTCACTTACTTGTGGAACTGTATTAAAGAATATATCTTTCATATAAAATATTTTGATATTGTGGATCTGCACCTCACACAATTAAAATTAAGAAAAGGAAATTTAAATCAAACACATAATTAGCATTTAATCCTATATATCATCAGATACATTAATTAACTGCATACTTGTTTCCAGCAAACACTCTAATAAGTTACTTTTGTCTATAACACACTTTAGTTTGTAAATTCCCTTTCATTTTATCTTGCACAAGAAGTGTACTTTCACATGATTGCCATATATATTCATTTGCAAGTTGCATCCAACAGCAAGTGCAATGTACATTGACCCTGATTTGCTATTGCATAATGTACCAGCAGTGCGTGGTTTATGCAGCTTGTTGGGATTAATTAATAAAAAAACCCCCAAAACCCAAATACCTTAATCAGACCTCACATAATTTGCAAGTACCAGATGTACTCACTTATAACATGAGCCCAGCTGCAAACTGCGCCAGCATATCTGGGTCTGAGCAGTTTGTTAGGGGCAATTAGGAGAGCAAACAACATAGACCCTGATCTGCAGGTGCATTGCATGATGGCAGATTAAGATCTTTGTGTTTTGCAGTTCAATTCAACTTACAAGCTAGTATATCTGGCAAGTCCAGGACTATGTTGTTTGCAGTTGGATCTGGCTTGAATGGGAGTGTATATATATATATATATATATATATATATATATATATATATATATATATATATATGGTATATTTGTCAGTATGTATGGTATATTTGTCAAGGCATTTTTTCAGAAGTTGCAAATGACAGCTGAGGTACAATTTTTGCATATTAGTGTAACAGCTGGTACATGTCAGTTTCATGCTTACCAGGGTGACAGAATTATTGCCTATGCTTTCTTTTTGAGATAATATAACTTTAAAAACAATTGGTAAGAAAGTGTTGGTTTGAAAACTTATTTGCTTGATTTATGAAAGAAGTCAGAGAACATTACTGATTGTAATAATTCAATTTTGTGCTTTCATCACCGAAGCCAATTACATTACATGTGCTTGACAAATCCTTTGATTTGTTTTCTGGGAATTTCTCGTTTTTGTAGTTACCATAGTCAACTGTGTATTACGTATACATAGCTACAAGCAGCATAAACACAGATATCTGCCACAGAATCATCGACTATGATCTGCTGGTGTGTCATGTATACCCAGCTACCAACAGCATAAATGCAGATATCTGCCAGATTATGATCTGCTTATGTATCTTGTATACCTAACTATTAAAACATAAATGCAGGTATCTGCAGTAGAATCATAGACACTTATCTGCTTGTGCATTGTGCATCTGCAGAGTTGGGTCATTCCTGTGTTCTATGTTGGCTGCACATTATGCATCAAAAAATTGGGTGTTATGTGTTTTTGTATAAAATTTTACATTTCTCTTGGATGTTGTCATCACTTCCATCTAAGTTCATCATTTTTTCTATCTCAGTTCATCCTTCCTTCCATCTGTAATGATGTGTCCACCTGGTTAGACGAAAACTCATGGGACCTGATGGAATAGCTATCACATTATGTAAATTGGTGATACATATTTTGTTTCTGGTTTACTCTCTGGCAAAAGGCAGAGGTCAAAAGGTCGGAGAGTACATATATATTTCTAATGATATTTTATGTATAGATTTGACAACCATAGACCTGACTTTCAGACTTCAAAGATGAACATAGATATGCAACTGACATTAGCCCTTCCCCACCAACATCTGTCCTTACCCCCTATGACCTGGATCATCCTATTAACCAAATATAAACACAGGAGGCAATAATTCCAATTTTGACCTTCTAACCCAGCAGAGATTATGCTGGGAAATTGGTGTCGAAATAAGCTCCATTCTTTTAATGTAAAAATTTAGCCAGTTACTTGAAATTCACTTGTCTTGGAATGATTTTTAGTCATATAGGCAATTTTGTGGGCAAGGGAATTGTTGTCAGTTGAAATTTACTGGTCATGAAAGATAAATCTGTATGTGCAGCTGATATTAGTTCCAATTTCTGTCCTTGTTCACATAAATCCTTAGTTTACTTTTTGGAAATTGTCAAATAACTGACCATATTAACAAATATTTATATATTTACTTTGTATGAAAAGACAAACTTTTAACAGCCACAGATAATAAGGATTGTGCTGATGTCACACACACACAGACACACGCACACAACCAGACAGACATGCATACACACAGCGGGCTTTCATTAACAGCCATGAGCTGGATGATTCACCTGGCTACGTTTTCTTCACACCTTGCTACATAAAAAAGAAAAGAAAAAAAAAGACCTATATCCTCAATGTGGGAGGTCCCCCTCCCCCCCACTACTTTGGCAACTCAACCTCCAACTTAAATCTAATGGAAGGCCCTACATACATAGATACATAGATACATACATACATACTTGAGGACGTGTGAGCTGCACTAAATCATGGTTGCTCTTTCTCTCTCTGCATGTATGGTTTCAGATTTGGCTGTGCACAAAACAGGTGTGGAGATATTTGTTTTACAAACAGACTTGTAGTTTAATTTTTAACCTCACTATTACTTATGATTTATTTATTTGTAAGGTACACTTCAAATACTAATAATTTCAAAACAGATGGCTAATTTAATGTAAAACAGATAAAGTGCTTTAAGATCAAAAGTTAAATTAGACTCGATTAGGAAAATTGACTTTGTAATTCCCTCTTCAATTGATTCTTCAATATTCCTGTGAGGGCATGTCCAAGTTAAACATGAATTTAATGGAATTGTATTTATTTGTGGGAAAATTATTTGGAAGGCATACTGTATAGTAACAGTGCAGACTGTAAAAAAACCCAAATTTATTCCTCGAGCAGATCGTTTCATCAGTTTTACAGAAAATCAGCTGCCCTCCCCTCCAAAAAAAACCCCAACAGAAATTGGTTTGCAGTAAGTTTAGGCAAGAATTGACTACCTACAGCCCTTCCTGACTTTGAAAGATTATTGCTCCTTGAAAGCAAAATTAATGATTGTGGGCACAAATGCATGATGAAACTGAAGGCATTACTTGGTAAGAGAGGAAAGCATTATCAAAGAAATTTGAATACACAGCATGGTGGAAAATGTGATCAGTCATTATCTCTTTACATTCCTTCCATGCCATCCAGTTGTTTCTGTAGCAGTGTACTGCACAAGGTTTATTGCTCCAGGTTTTCAGTTCCTGCTATTTATACCTGTACTACAATAGCTGTTCCTGTAAACTGTTATAATATTTGGTTTTCATTCCTAAACACCAGTAATTACACAGATGAAAACCACTTTCATCAGCCTTCCAGCTCAATTGTTTCCTCAGTTTAAATGTTTCTTCAGCAACAACTGCCACTGTGTTCAAGTATTCTGCTGGTGTTCAGCACACTGAACACTTAAATAGGCATTATTGAACACTTAAATACTTGGTCAGACTGACAAAAGAAAGACAAACCCTTACTGCAGCCCAGCAGTTTCCCAGCAAGACTTGTTGCACCTGTTTGTTGATCAGTGGAGTCAATCAGTGCAGCTGATCCAACTGAGTTTTGTCATCCTTTTTTCCCTGCTTTTCTCAGTTCCCCCTTTTTTCTTCTTTTATTTCTTCCACACTGCCTTCCTCATAATTCTTGCTGAATAATTTAATAGCAGGAGGCAAGCAGAAAAGTTTTTCTTAAGTAGTGAATCGTAAAACATGAACAGATGGTATTTACATAAACTAGACCACTTTGATTTTTATTGCAGTCTTCTGCAGGGTGATCCCCACCGATTAATACATGGCATAAGGACTGTTATTGAAATTGTGATACTAAACTGGGAACAAAAATTTAAACAATTTTTTTTGTCTTCATTTTTTATGAAGCGCTAAAGTTGCTTTAAATGTTTACACAGAAGTGTATCTATTTGGACTAGGGATAGAACTTGTGAGAGTTGAGAAGTTTCTCCAATTTTGATAATTGTGTGAATGAGGCCCAGACTTTATTTAATGGAATAATGAATGACCTTGTTGTGTCAGACGTATTGTCACATTTCACATTCTGTTATTCAGTCATTGGTTGGATTTCTCTGTGTGTGTGTGTGTGTGTGTGTGTGCATGCATATACACCCATTAAATGGGTACCTGCAGACTTCTCAGATTCATGTAAAAATAGACTTGTTCCACCTTAATAATTTAGTCTTTTAAATTGATCTTAACTATGTTTCATTTTTGTCATTGTATATAGACACAGTGGGTTTTTTAAATCAGGGTTTACCAAAAGTTTATGTATATAGAGAGACACGTTTTATCAAGATTTAACTCTCTCTTGTATATAGACATAGAGATGTTTTTATCAGGATTTAACTCTCTCTTGTATATAGATACAGAAATGTTTTTATCAGGATTTAACTCTCTCTTGTATATAGATACAGAGATGTTTTTATCAGGATTTAACTCTCTCTTGTATATAGACATAGAGATGTTTTATCAGGATTTAACTCTCTTTTGTATATAGATACAGAGATGTTTTTATCAGGATTTAACTCTCTTTTGTATATAGATACAGAGATGTTTTTATCAGGATTTAACTCTCTTGTATATAGACGTAGAGATGTTTTTATCAGGATTTAACTCTCTCTTGTATATAGACATAGAGATGTTTTTATCAGGATTTAACTCTCTCTTGTATATAGATACAGAGATGTTTTTATCAGGATTTAACTCTTGTATATAAATACAGAGATGTGTTTATCAGGATTTAACTCTCACTTGTATATAGACATAGAGATGTTTTTATCAGGATTTAACTCTCTCTTGTATATAGATACAGAGATGTTTTTATCAGGATTTAACTCTCTCTTCTATATAGGCATAGAGATGTTTTTATCAGGATTTAACTCTCTCTTCTATATAGACATAGAGATGTTTTTATCAGGATTTAACTCGCTCTTGTATATAGACATAGAGATGTTTTTATCAGGATTTAACTCTCTCTTGTATATAGATACAGAGATGTTTTTATCAGGATTTAACTCTCTTGTATATAGACATAGAGATGTTATTGTCAGGATTTAACTCTCTCTATAGACATAGAGATACAGAGATGTTTTTATCAGGATTTAACTCTCTCTTCTATATAGACATAGAGATATAGAGATGTTTTTATCGGGGTTTACCTGTATTTTATGTATATAGAGAAACATGGGTGCTTTAAGGGGGTTTAGCTATTTCTTGCATATAGAGGAGCAGATGGAATTTCTTTAATGTTTATATTTATGCTGGGTGTTTTAAGGGGTGTAGCTATATTCTGATTGATGCTTAAAGGTCATAGCTATAATGTTAAATTCTCAATCCCTAGTTTTTATGAGGACGATTCTAATGTGGGTCCATGGCAAATTCCTCCACATACTTGGAAGAATATATATATATATATATATATATATATATATATATATATATATATAAATAATTTTTGTTTGGCAGAATAGCCTAAAGGTATATAGAGGCAGAAGTGATCATTAACTGCTATGTATAAATGAAAATGTTGATGAAAGTCCTTTTCAAAACATAGTTATTGGAGAAATGGATATATATATATATATATATATATATATATATATATATATATATATATATATATATATAGATAGATAGATAGATAGATAGTATGGAGGGTCTCAGGGAAGAATATTTGTATTTAACTGAGTTACCATTATTAAATAAAGACATTATTATTGATATTATTAAACTCTACAGCGTGAAATGTGAGGTGAACTCATCACAGCAGGAACATATTATATCACTTCATCTCCTGAACCAATCAGATCACTCACTAAATTTTAAGAAAGCCATTGTTTAGGTATCAGAAGGAAAAGTTGTACTTTTTTTTATTTTACTAGACCTAAAAGAAATCTCGAAAAGCATAGAAGAAATTTGGCAGGGCAATTACAAACAATAATTCGAACCGTGGCCACGTCATGCCAAAGACTTAATAAAAATGGTACTAACAGCTGCCTCGCTAAGCACTCAGCATTAAGAGGTTAGTGTTAAAGACTGGTCGGCCTGGTGTTAGGATAATGTGACTAGGTGGGAACATCATGCTACATGTCTGCGGCATGATGCCTCAGTGCTGGACATCACTATAAACTGCCACACTGTAGACATCATAGCGACGTGTCAGAAATTGTTGAAGCTACATTAAAAATCCAAATCACACACACATACACACACACACACACACACACACACACACACACACACACACACACACACACAATAAAATGTATTTTATAGAGCCAATAATTACACCATCCATGCTCAATTATAAGTTGAGTCCATTTGTGAACTACATAGACCCATAATGCGCTGGTAGATCTAGGTCTGTGCAGTTTGTTAGCAGTAATCATTAGAACAAACAGCATAGAAGCTGATATGCAGGTGCATTATGTTATGGCAGATCAGGAGCTTTGTTGTTTGCAGTTTGAGTCGACTTATAAGCGAGTATATATGGTATATACAATAAGTACTTGGACAAGTCCAACTGCAAGCAACATAGACCATGATCTGCTGTTGCAAAATGCCCTGACAGATCAGGGTCTGTGTTGTTTGTTCTACTGATTAAACCTGTGTTGTTTGTTCAGCTGATTACTCCTAACTGCACAGACCCAGATCTGCAGGTGCATTATGCGAGAGCAGATCTGGGTCTCTGCAGTTTCCTGTTGGACTTGAGTATATATGGTAACCAGGTAAATGTTCACCCCAGTTCATTGGTGTTGGTTTTTGAGAACTTGCAATGTTTCCTCATTGTACTATAATTGTTGCAATTTGTATTACTTGAGCACCATAATGGGTGGCTGGTTTAAGGGATTATATGGTTTTACATTTCTTTTTCTGTTTGTTTTTCTGTGATGTCTAATTGTAGTGTATCATAATAGTTTTCGCTTTCCAGATTTTGACCATAACAGATGCCATTTGTATCTACTTAGAGATCCATGTGATTCTGACCATCTGACTTTAAATGGATCATAATTATTGCAGCAGATGAAGGTGTATAAATTTGTTCCCTATTTTGTAACAGCTACTTGCTTGTTGGGGACACAAGGAGATGAGGTGAAATAGAGTCTTTTAGTTGAACAGTAAAGCGCTACCAGGATTATGGTTACATGTCCATAATTATTACTAATTACAGTATCCTAATTCATGTTCTTACTCTACAATAATTGTAATAAAATGAACATTCCAGTCTTTTTAAGAGTAAACGACACCTCACAACATCTCATTATTCTCCAGGTAATGGTTGGAAAAAAGGACTGCTGTCAAGAGTGAGGAATTCAGAACTTGTGGATTTAAAAAACGAAACAAAAGCAAAAACAAATTTTTGAGTGCTAGTCACTTGTTTTGTTACCTCCTTGACGTAATATCATAACAGTAAAACTGAGACATTGTGTGCATTTTGTTTTCTTTTTGGGAGTAAAGAAACTTTACATAAAACCCGATATGTTATAATGATGTATTTATTCACACCCTGTGTTGTCTGTTCTGGTGAAATTGTCATACCTTTTGACTCCATCTATTACAGATAAAAGCATTACTGCTTAAGTTGTGTGTGTGTGTGTGTGTGTGTGTGTGTGTGTTTGTGTGCGTGTGTGTGTGTGTGTGACTTGAACATCATCCTTTAGGATCATGGTAGAGTCAGTTTGATATTAAAATGAGGTCATCTGTAACAGAAGAATGGTACCTGTTACCGGGCTGGAGATGAAGAGAAAACCCTCTGACACTGCATATATGATTTGTACCCGATTACTTGTATTATCATAAGACAGCCATCAGAGAAAATTGCTGTGGTTAGGTGCTTGATGGAGAATCCGCGATTTCACTGTGGCTAGTTTATTTTGTGTCATGGAAAATCTGAGATTTCACTGTGTGATTGTGTGTGTGTGTGTGTGTGTGTGTGTGTGTGTGTGTGATGGAGAAGATCTTCTCCATCAGGCAACTGCAGGAGAAGTGCAGAGAACAACACAGACCCCTCTTCCTGGCCTTTATAGACCTCACCAAGGTGCTTGATGGAGAATCCGCGATTTCACTGTGGCTAGTTTATTTTGTGTCATGGAAAATCTGAGATTTCACTGTGTGATTGTGTGTGTGTGTGTGTGTGTGTGTGTGTGTGTGTGTGTGTGATGGAGAAGATCTTCTCCATCAGGCAACTGCAGGAGAAGTGCAGAGAACAACACAGACCCCTCTTCCTGGCCTTTATAGACCTCACCAAGGCATTCGATCTGGTCAGCAGAGACAGACTCTTCAAAATCCTGACGAAGATTGGATGCCCTCCAAAGCTGCTAAGCATGGTCCAGTCCTTCCATGATGACATGAAAGGCACAGTGCAGTATGATGGCTCATCGTCCGACCCATTCAGCGTCCACAGCGGAGTGAAACAAGGCTGTGTCCTTGCCCCCACGCTCTTCGGCATCTTCTTCGCTGTCCTGCTTAAGTACGCCTTCGGGA
Source organism: Megalonaias nervosa (assembly GCA_016617855.1). Classification (NCBI taxonomy): domain Eukaryota; kingdom Metazoa; phylum Mollusca; class Bivalvia; order Unionida; family Unionidae; genus Megalonaias; species Megalonaias nervosa. Next base: position 13,456 of record JAECUM010092895.1, on the reverse strand, counting down.
TGTCCACAGAAGGGATCTACCTGCACACGCAATCAGACGGCAGACTGTTCAACCTGGCACGACTGAAGGCAAAGAGCAAAGTAAGAGAAGCAACCATTAGGGGACATGCTCTTTGCAGATGATGTTGCTCTAGCCACTCACACAGAAGCTGAACTACAATGCCTGATGGACCGCTTTGCTAAAGCATGCGATGAATTCTGGTTGACCATCAGCCTAAAGAAAACCAACTTGATGGCTCAGGACGCGGATCCTCCCAGCATCATCATCAACAACTACAAACTAGAAGTAGTCAGTCAGTTCACGTACCTCGGCTCTACCATCACCAACAACCTCTCACTCGACACTGAGCTCAACAAGCGGATTGGAAAGGCGTCAACAGCTCTCTCTAGGTTGTTGCAGAGAGTGTGGAACAACAGCATGCTGACCCTGAACACTAAGATCTCTGTGTACCGTGCCTGTGTGCTAAGCACTCTTTTGTACGCCAGCGAAACCTGGACCCTGTACGCCTCACAGGAGAAAAGACTGAGCACCTTTCACATGCAATGCCTCCGACGCATACTCGGGATCACCTGGAGCGATCGAGTGACAAACAACAAGGTGCTTGAACGTGCCAAGATTCCCAGCATGGTCACACTCCTCCGCCAACGTCATATCAGATGGCTGGGCCATGTACGTCAGATGGATGAAGGACGGATCCCCAAAGACCTTCTTTATTCTAAGCTTGCCTCTGGCAGACGATCGATTGGACGGCCACATCTCCGCATCATGGATGTCTGCAAGCACGACATGAAAGCCCTTGAGATCGATGTCGACACCTGGGAAGAGCTTGCTCTAGACAAGTCCAGCCGGCGACATGCTCTGATCACTGGTCTGAAAGCCAGCGAGGACAAGCTAAGACTGCCTGCTGATGAAAAACAATCTCAGAGGAAGAGGAAGCAGATCCAACCAACACCAGACTTAACCTTCAAGTGCAGCAACTGCAGCAAGGATTGCCACTCCCGTGTGGGGCTCCATAGCCACAGAAGACGCTGCACAACTACCAACTGGGACACCTCTCATGGGCGCATTTCCATCGTCTCTCGAGACTAACAGATGCCAACAAACAAAGCAGTGTGTGTGTGCTTTGGATTTTTAAGACACTTTAACAATTTTTCAGTCATGTCACTACAATGTCTGCAATGTGGCAATTTATAGTGATGTCTAACACTGGGGCATCATGCCGCAGACATGTAGCATGATGTCCCACCCAGTCACATTATTTTGACACCAGGCTGACCAGTCCTAACACTAACCTCTTAATGCTGAGCACCTAGCAAGGTAGCTGTTTGTACCATTTTTATAAGTCTTTGGTATAACTTGACTGGGGTTTGAACCTGCGATCTCCCACATCCGAGGCAGACACTCTAATCACTAGGCCACCAGAGCGGTCAGATTTCACTGGCTAGTTGCGGGATGGAAAATCTGAGATTTCACTGTGGCTAGTTTATTATCTGAGATTTCAACTGTGGCTGGTTTCTTTGTGTCATGGAGAACCTGAGATTTTACTGTGGCTGGTATATTTTTTGTAGTTAGGTTCATCCTGCATCTGCATTATTACAGCCAATTTTACTAGACACACCCCACAATTATGTTTTTCTTTTTTTTTTTTTCATAGAGAAAGAGAATACTGCAAAATCAGAAAGAAATGAAAGATAGCTGAACATGAATAAATGTTATGAATTACACATAATTAGACCCAGCTGGCAAGCAAATAAATCGTGGTGAAATTGACAATTCTGTATTGTGTAGATTTTGCTGATCTTGAATAATGACAATCCTTGGTTTCTCTGGTTGAACAACCTACATTTATTAATACAAGCCAAGTGGAAAATATAAGGTGTTGGTTCAGATTTGTTGAAAGATAAATTTTGAAAGCTTTAAAACTTGGATATTGATGATTTTATTAAATGTGACATTTGATTACATAATTAGAAGTGGTGACACTTTGATGCATTTTCCAGGATAGTTTAGTATGGGATTTGATAATCAAGAAGAACTTGAGCATGGTTAATTAAAGTTGGTATACGATTCTGGGCCCTTTCAGTTGTACATAGAATTTGTATGTAATCTTTTTAATATCATCACTCAAATCGTTGAAGAGAAGCAAACAATAAAGCCGACATTCTTTGATAAAAAGTGAGGAAACCAAAATGAGAATTCTTTGCTCAATTGACACTAAGGTCAAATAATTCTAATTACAGCTATCTAAAACTGTCTTTCACTTTTTAAAGCTTTCGAATTTAAGATTTCTGATCATATGAAAGACAGTGTATGAAAGGAAATTGTCAAGCTAAAATCTAGGATTACCACCATTATATTTGGATATGTAGCATGCATATCCCATGGAGTGAATAAACAGTCATGTAATATAATATCTAAGTTTGGGTAGTAGGAGATTACACTATATTTAATAAGTTTAAATTTCAGATTAAAAAAAATTTAACAACAGAGGTTAATTACAAAATCATTATGGTCTCCCAGATATCCAGTACTGACAAGTGTTGGGTTCTGTCAGTTCATCACTGGTGATTAGAACAAAATCAAATCATCCATGGGTTTTAATCATGATCAGTGTGAAAGAAAAAAATATCCAATACAATCACTGATCTTTTCTTTTTACTAACTTGGATGTGAAAAGACCATTATATTAATCATGCTGTTTCTTTATATACTTGAGTTCAGATGTATATTCTTTACCTGATTTTAAAAGAATTCTACTACCGGATAGAGGCTGGCACCATTCCCTAAAATTGTGAGTGATGGTTATTTTTTGTGCATCTCCGATTTAAAGTGGCACCCTCCTTGAATAACACAGTGTGCAGGACTTGTAGTCATTTAATTAATTAATTAATTAATTGTCATGAAAGTATTAAAGCCTGATGAATTGCTTAATAAAATTTGAAACATTTGAATTATTGCATAAGTTTTAAAAGGACAAAATGAGTTCATGCATTAATTACAATTTTGAACATCCACTGGCGAATTGACGTATATCCCCAGATGACCGTTAGCAGATTTTAGCCAAAGCCATGCTGTAAAAGATGCACTTTAATCACACAGCTAATTAAATTTAATTAACCTAATTTAAAGTCATTACACTACTTTTACAATTTTGATAAGTTATTTTAAATAGCTAAATTGTAGACTCTAGACTCCTCAGGGAAATTAAAAGTATTTTAATCTCAAAATCAAGGATTACCAAATTTAAAAAAAATATGTGGTAATTTTGTCTTATGATTTGAGGATGTATGTATTGTACAATTGAATTTTATGCATTGTATAAAATGCATTTAAAAACATTGACATTAAAGAAATGTCCCAGTGATATTTAGTGGCCATCCCTCAGTGAGTCGAATCTAACATTGCAATTCACTCTCCATGTATTAAAAGTTGTGAACCACGGTTAAAATTTAAATAGATTGTATCTGCTTGAACTAGAGCTTGGTCCCACAAAAAATTTTGTACCGTGGTATATTGTAGTATTCATGAACATACTGCGATGTGTACCATGGTATACTGCAATTACATTAGTGATCAGTAATTTAATGTTATGGGGAAGGGGTCTATTTTTCTATTTTAAAGAAAATTCCATCTGTCCAATGCTGGAAAATTAATTTGCTCTCATTCATAGCAGAATAACACTGTATCATATTTATTATATTATTGGAAGAAAAAAATATCTTCGGATAAAAGAAAATAATATGTCACAGCTCAAAAGAAAATTCACAGCCCCCCTCCCCTCCATTTGCTCTTCTCAAGATCTTAGGACGATTTGCAATCTTACAAACCAATACAGTCATTAATACATTAACATACGCTAAAAAATAACTAACAATTGACATCTCTTTGTGATTTTAATCTCAGATTTTTCAAAAATTTGGATTTCAACTAAAAGCTTTCACAACATCCCATTTGGCCACCATACTGGCATAAATAACGTGTCAAACAGGTGATTAAAGGATCATGAATACAATTTTTTTGTAATAATTTAAATTAATTTGTGACAAATACAACTGTTTTGTAAAAAAGTAATGATGTTTGGAATTATTTTTTACGTAAAACAGAAACTTGCAGTTAATACCGTTAAATTTGTTATTAGATTACTTGGGAATTTCTGTACATTTCTTACATATGGAAACTACCGAAGTACCAACACAATGAGAAAGTAAATGTGATATGTACCACCAGAAAAATATACCGCAGCAAACTGGTATATTGGGCACCTCTGGCTAGAATGTAGAGTAGGCTGTGATAAATTAAAGAAATGCGTCGAGATTTTAAGGTTAAGTGCTGACATGCCTCTTTTGGATACATATTACATGCTTTTACTTTAGTTTTTGATAAACAGCTAAGCACATGTCAGAACATTGTCCAAATGGCTGCCAACAAGGAACCTCAGTGCAAAAGAGTTGACATTATTTAATGTATATGGCTGTCATGCTTTAATGTAAAACTATTCATTTCTTTTCTCAAATGTCCCTTTTGGACTCTGCTTTGAGTTTCTTCTCTGTTTTTCATTTGATGCATTGCAGGTTCAAAATGGGCTATGGACCAGCCAAGGTTGGCTGCAATAGAAAGTCACTGGGAAAGGCACTTGATGCCTATAGCCTCAGCAACAAGTGGTCTTTCATGTACTGATGTGTGGTTAACACCAGTCAATCAATCAGCCAATCAATCTCTTTGTTTTACATGATTTCATCAGAACAAAATTGTCTACATATTTATAGTAACCAGCCTTAATGTAGAATTTTACTTGTTAAATAAAATCTTTAAGGTTTGAATCGGATGCATAGACAAGGGATGCATCAACATTTTAAAGTCAAATTTTTCCCAATTTCATGTTAGGAATCAGATTAGACTTGCTTACAATTGTTCATAAAAATAATTATTCTTTTAGATAAAATGGTAGATATGTACCAAACTAATGGTTTATAATGTAATTATCACCATGCTATATCGATCATAACTTGCCTGTATTTGACAATGATTTTGAATTTCATCATTAAACTTCATGAGATAATGCATTTCTATGTGCTCTAAATGTGGAGCACCTGCTTAAAGAGCCAAATGTCTTGAAATTTAAACTGTTTGCCACATATTTGATTTCCAAGTACCATAAATGTGATATCCACTTTTGACTCTATCTTGGAAATGATCAGGTAGAGAGTGTTTTACGTTACAGATATTTTCCCCAATCAAGTTTTTAACAGGGCCCATCCCTTGCACTTCACCCTTAGATGCAGATATCGAGAAATTTACAGTTACATTTGCCTTGCACAGGTGTTTGAAATAAACAAGGGATTAAAATTAAAATTCTTTGATAAACATGAAAGACAGTGGGATCAATTTCAAATAGAGGGAAGTGACCAAACATAGTGTATAGTGTTGTATGTTAAGTCTCATTTTTCAACAACTTCAAAACAAGTATCATAGACTAAACACCAAGCCAACTGAGAGGAACATTTCAAGAAAAAATCTAAATCTTTTCAAACTGAAATCACATGGTGGTGAAGGAAAAGTAGGAAATAGTAGGAACTTTTCAGTTGTTCCTTTCGATTACTGATATGTTTTATAAAAAATAAATGTCATAATTTTTAATTAAAGTGATTTTCTTACCAAAGTAATTTTCATGAAACTAAACCAACCACACACACACACACACACACACACACACACTCTTCTTCAGTTCTGACATTCACTTAATTGAACTCTCTTTCCTTGCTTGGCTTTAGCCTGTAATCATTTTAGAAATGTCTAGGAAATCATAGTCATTTTATTGGCACATTCTCTTATGAATATTTTAAATTTTATTAAAGGAAAATAACCTGGCTTAGAGTATATCAATATTATATCCATGCCACATATGTTTTATTGCACTGAAAATATATGATAACGGATGGTTATAAATGACTTGAGCCTACATGCAAGAAATCACATAATTAACTGTTCAGGGTTTGGCCCACAGAGTTCATTTATTTATTGTATGATGGTTTTATAGCTTTCCAGTATGACATATTACAGAATTTAAAAATAAATGTCAATTTTTTTTCTTCTCTGAACTTTTCCAGTATCCATCATGACTGAGCAAAGTCACTAGATCAAACAGGGTTTGAGTTTTTATGAACTACATCACAGTATAATGCTAGTGTTTGCCTCACTTCAGAGTTGACATGTAGGTAGGTAGGTACATGTAGGTAGGTAGGTTTGTTTGTATGTATGTATGTCATGTTTTATGGCACCTCAGCAAAAAGTGGTTGTGTAGTGCCAACTAAAATTAAGTGTGTAAACAGTGAAAAATGTAAAAATGGATTACTCAGAAACATACTGTAGATACTTGAAAAGTGAAATTTTTAGTAAAAAGTTGTGAATGGTGTCTGGTGCTGGATCAGAAGTTACATATAGCTGAACTATGTCAGTTGACATGTGTTCCTAATGCTAATACCAATAATTCTGGGATGAAAAGAATTCACAATTTGATTACACATCAGTGGCCTACACTCCTTGTCCTAACTACATTCGTTGCTAATTAGTGATTCATTGACATACATTTCTGTACATAAAAAATCAATTCTCAGCATACATGATGCAAATCATTTAAGATAATTTACTTCTCACAGTTCGTATCAGAAGAAATACATGAAATCTTTAAGATGCATGATTCCTATAATGTAAAAGACAAATTAATTCTCAGAATGCGTATCAGAGCAATGCATGAAATTCCAATGCTACATGAGTTCTATCGCATTCAAGACAGATGAATATGTGGTTATTTTCTGAACTGGAGGAAAATTGAATTATGAATTTAAAATGAAAAAATTCAGCAAATAATTACAAACTTTACATCAATGAACTTATTGTATGCAATTGAGACTGACCTTGTGCTTTACTGAGACTCAATCCTACTATGCAGCTGAATCTCTCTCTTTTTGTGCCCTCAACTTTCTGACACGTCCCTTGCACAATCTAATGAGAAATACTTGTTATTTCTGAGAGCTAAATTCTGGCTCCGCTCAGAACTTTGACTATTGTGCAAGGGAGATTAATTGAACCTTGAATTCCGTCTGGGAAACCTAACCCCTCATTTAGCTAAGACAATTACTTCTCCAACTGCCAAAAGTTTATAACACTTCCATTGAATACAGAATAACTCTCTCTAGACGGCTTTTATTAATATCCATTCAGGAAAATATAATTTTATAACACCTGTTTTAAATGGCCCCAGATTTCCCAAAATTTTAGCTCTAGTTTGTCTTTGCTTTGTAATTTCCTACTACATGACATTAACATCTCTGTCCCACTGTTATTGAATAGTCTCTAATTAAAATTCACTTATGCCCCCTAAACAAGAGAGGTTAACAATTACAAGTTGCCAAGTTATTGTGAGCCAAGCCCATATGTCAGTCTTAATGGTTACGTGTCATGCTGACCACAGCAGAAAAAAAAAAATATCTACAGAATATTGTTTACCGCTCCGGTGGCCTAGTGGTTGGAGTGTCTGCCCCGGATGTGGGAGGTTGCGGGTTTGAACCCCGGCCAAGTCATACCAAAGACTTCAAAAAAATGGTACTAACAGCTGCCTTGCTTGGTGCTCAGGATTAAGAGGTTGGTGTTAGGACTGGTCGGCCTGGTGTCAGGATAATGTGACTGGGTGGGACATCATGCCACATGTCTGTGGCAAGATGCCCCAGTGCTAGACATCACTATAAACTGTCACACTGCAGACATCGTAGCGATATGACTGAAAAATTGTTAAAGCAACGTTAAAAATCTAAATCGCTCACTCACTCACTCACAGAATAATGTTTTGCATTATGAATAAGATCTATAAACAAGGTCCCTTTTTCACTGACCAGAGTAACATTTCATGTAACTTGAGATATATCTCAAAGTTTTGTGTTCGAGTTTTAAAAGCAACTTCATACATATGCTGAGCCAGGTTTTTACCAGAGTTTTCTTCATTATAGGTGTTTTGGTTGAAAGATGGCCAGCTGATTGACACAAGGGAAATCAATTTCATCATTTCTAGTGAGGGAAGTCTAATTATCAACCAGGCACGACTTGAGGACCAGGGCAACTACACATGTGGAGCTTCAAATGTTGTAACACGCCGACTCAGTGAGCCAGCCACACTAACTATCTATGGTAAGTCAAAATTAACCATTGTGGGTTTCACTTGCAGTATATGACATGATACTTACACTGAGTAAAAAATCCTTTTCGGGGTGAATATCATGAGCTGAAGCACACACCATCAATGGCAAAAATTGTTCCATCAAATGTATGTACATTCTTGAAGAGTTAACTGACTCTGCCACTGTTAAAGAGGTCTTGGCATTGGATGTGCATTCTCTTTTCCAGTATGGTTGTACGATATAAAATGTATTTGTGGAAGGTCTGTTTTTGAGAATTAAATTAATCCACAAATTAAAGTGAATGAGACATTGTGCATGCATGAGTGGTCAGTTCCAAGCATGAGTGGTCAGTTCCAAGCATGGGTGGTTAGTTCCAAGAAAATCTTGCTTCTGCCCATGAGACATGAGACATGCTGGTTTGCAATGGATTTTTAAAAGCTAGTTTTGACTGAAGAGTAAACCTTGACCATAGTGCATATCTTGCTGTTGTTCACTGAAAGTGGAAAGCATTCTTGTTGAGTATATCAAACTTAACCCTGCATGGCAGGTCTTTTTTAATGTCAGCTGACTTGTTGAGTATATCAAACTGAACCCTGCATGGCAGGTCTTTTTTAATGTCAGCTGACTTGTCGAGTATATCAAACTTAACCCTGCATGGCAGGTCTTTTTTAATGTCGGCTGATTCTGGTTGAGTATATCAAACTTAACCCTGCATGGCAGGTCTTTTTTAATGTCAGCTGAATCAAGAAACTTTATGATGATGTATACCACCAGAGAAAATCTTTAATTTCCTAAAATAATGTAATTTATAAAATTTAAACCCAAATAGTTTAAGGATTTTATATATTTTTAACTTACCTTTTATTTTTATACCTTTTAAAGAATATCTTTCATTTTTGTACCATTTAAAAAAATAGCTTTTATTTTTATAATGTTTATATGTTTTCTTTTGAGACAAAACCTAATCCTTATTGCATGCAGAAAGTATAGTATTGTAAAGAAAACAAAAGAATTTTATAAATTACTCTGTGGCTCATTACATTTAATTAGATCTGATTGCAAGGTCAAGTGTGTGTGCAACTCTCTTGAATGAAATAACCGGCATTGTATATTTTAGTTTCATTTAGTGCTGTAGCACATGTTAAGTACCATATATCCTGGCTTACAAGTCCAGTCAAACTACAAAAAACAAAGATCCTGTTCTAACATAGCATAATGCACCTGCAGATCGGGGTATATATTGTTGTTCCACAATCTACTAGTGCAATATGCAATGGCAGATCTGGGTCTGTGCAGTTTGCAGTTGGACTCGACTTATAAGAAGGTATGTATGGTACACTCGGTACACGATGATACACAAGAGAATGCAGCTATTTTTTTTGCTTGCATGTTTCAGAGCAATTTTGTCTTAAGTTTCACTCAGATTTATTCTTCATGAAGCTTAATTTCAATTTAAAGTTGGGCCTTGTCTTGCGGTACGAGTTAATTTTTAAGTAGGGCAACATGAATAAAAGATGAAAATGTACAATAGTATTAAGTGACATTTTATATGTTATTTCTTCACTTAAATGACACTAGTATTGCAGATATCTCCACTATCTTTTGACCTTGGGTTTTTCTTTTTTCTTTCTCCTACTGTGGTAAACACTTAAAATTTAAGGCAAATTTAAGTCTTTTACTTGAATTCTTTGCAGTTTGCATATGATCAGTTTCCAAGAAAGTCTGTTGGGGTTCCCTCTATTGGGGGATTTTTGTTCCTTCAAGATTTTGCTTTATAGCATTGAGGTTTTCATAGTGATAGATTTCAAGTGTTTTAAAAGAAGTTTTTCTTCTCTGTCTCAGATTTGGTTTAATTTCATGGCTTTTTGTCCTGTCAAGTTTGGAAAGAGGTTTGAGAGGGAGGAGCAGAAGTCTGGTAGATGGATGGCTTGTGCCAGGGGTGTTAAAGCCAAGCTGATGACACCAAATATTTATACTAAGTAAACCTAATGGAATGTGTCACAGTCCAGAGCTCTGCTAGATCTTGATAAAAGATTATATACCATTTGCTGTTTTTAATTGAAAGGGTTGGTAGCATGTAAAGGTGGGGTGGGTGGGGTGGGAGGGGGTTTAGTAAAGAAAGTTCAGTTCTCTAAATTATGAGAGGTGTGTAAAAAAAGGTACCAAAAAGGGGAGAAAAGATTTAAAACTGACTTTTTAAGAAATTTCTTTTACTGTAGGAATTCATATATATTCTCAGTTCCAATTTTCAAACTGAAAAACTATGAAGCTTTGGCCTTCACATGATAAAGCCAAAATCCCTTGAGGAAGAGAAATAAAATTAGGTACACTTTTTTTTTTTTTTTACATGTATTTGATCTGATTAGATTTTCAGTTCATTACATAAATTGTTAAGTGTTTCCTAATTTTTTATTTTTTATTTTATTTTTTGTTTTTGCTTTTGGACTTTTTGAACAAAGAACTTGAAATTATAATTATACTCGAGTTAAACAATTAATGTAATTTGGTATGAATAATGTATCCATAGAGGACTCCTCATCATAACATTGTCCATGTGGGCCATAGTTTATACTGCCTTGTAAGGAAACTGCCTTACAATGAAGTTCCTAATAAATATGGACAATTTCCTGATGATAATGCTGTCTGTGGGAGCCATAGTGTATATTGCCTTATAGTGAGACTACTTTATAATTAAGTACATAATACATATAATTTCACTTCCTAATAATGAAGTGGTATCCATGACCATACTTGCCTTGTAACAGGAACTGTTATAATGAAGGGTCTTACAGTGAGGGAGGTCTGTATGTAAATGTCCTGATTAGATTTTTTTGTCTTTAGAGCAGTTTATAAAAATATTTCTACATTTTAATAGACTTGCGGTCTGCATTGGGGCATGTTGCACAAACACAAATTAAGTTCTAATATTTGCATAATTTTTGGAAGGTCATTTAAATTACATTGTTTATATTTGATTTTAAATATTACTGCTAGTATTACGTTCATACTTTGTAAATTTTTTTGGATACATTTAAACATATACAAATGATTTTTCAAACTTCTTGATCCCAAAAAGGAACACCTTTTGTTTCATACACCTAACTGAAGTAAAACCTTTTTTCTTAAAGCTAGTGTAAATCTTATTACCTTTACAACACAACTATTCCAGTTGTGCAGCTAGAAGTCTTACTAACAAAGTACTCGTTTATTACATAAGTCCAGTTATACTGCAAATAACAAAATCTGCAAGTCTTACTAACAGAGTACTCGTGTATTACATAAGTCCAGTCATACTGCAAAAAAGAAAAGATCAAAATCTACCATGGCATAATACACTTGCAGAACAGGGTTGGAGTTGTTTCTTGTACTGATTACTTACTCCAAACAAACTGCACAGACCCAGATCAGCTGGTGCATTATGCGATGGCAGATCTGGGTCTGTGCTGAGTTTGCAGTTGGTCTCATCTTATTAGCTAATACATATGGTAATGATTATACAGTGGGGGTGGACAGCACTTAGTGTTGAGTGACAATGAATATTCAGTAGATAACGAAGACAAATTTGTTGTAAACATTTAGATGATATTTATCACTCCTCCCAGATGGATGGAAAATGCCATTTCGTTTTTGTATATAAGCTCTTTACCTTTATTTGTGTTCTGTCAGTTTTTTTCAAAGACTTGGCTAATTAATTATATAGTATTAATGATGCATTTGAGTCTTGTTTAAAGATGAAATTATATATATATATATATATATATATATATATATTTATATATATATATATATATATTCTTTTCATTGAGATGTATCTATCATCTTTAAGACAGAAAATGATCAAAAGTTGTACAATATGCATCTGATGACAAGTCCCCCTCCTTAATTGTAAAGTTGTGCAGTAACTGTCTGATTCCAAGTCCACCCCTTACTTGTAAAGTTGTAAAGTGCATGTCTGATGAAAAATTCAGTCATTATTTCAGAAAGAGTTTTATAAATATTTATTGACGATATCTTGGTCTGTTTAATAAGCCCTTGTCCCTTTTGTCAAATTAATATTCACACCCCATCCCCCAAATACAGATTGGGTTATCAGGCCTATTCAATAATAATAATGAGGACTTTGTATAGCGCCTAATCTTTAGAAGCTCTAAGTGCTTCACAACATTTAACAGTACTTAAAAAACATATATAATGATATGATTATAAAAATAAAAACAAACACCACAAAATTAGAAAACAGAAAACATGCTGTAAATATTTAGGAAACATTATTAGGTCTTTAAGTCTGTTCTTGCAGTTGAAATAGGTGAGTTTTAAGAGCGCTCTTGAATGAGATCACTGTGTCTTTGTGTCTAAGTTCAGTGGGCATTTCGTTCCACGTTGCTGGGCCCTGGTATGCAAAAGAACATTGTCCATATGATTTCATTTTCATAGTGGGAATAATGAGAATACAAGTGTCAAAAGAGGAGCACAAGTGCCTTGCTGGTGTGTACACATGGATGGGGTCGGATAGGTATGTTGGATTGGAGCCCATCAATGAAACGTAGCACAGAGAACAAATTTTGTGTTTAATTCTGGATCGAATGGATAGCCGGTGTAGGGTACAGAGCAGGGGGGAGGCGTGCTCTGATCGTGGTACTCTAAGGATGATCCGAGAAGCTGTGTTTTGAACTTTTTGAAGTTTCTGAAGTAGATATTGAGATAACCAGACAGAATTGAGTTACAATAGTCCAGTCTTGAAAGTACTAAGGAACACACAAGTGTTTTAGTGGCATCAACTGAAAGATATTTGCGAATGGAGCTGATGCATCTCAGCTCAAGATATGCAGCCTTGCATATGTTCATGACATGTTGGTGCAATGAGAGTATTGTCGAGAGTAACACCTACGTTTCGTATTGACTATGTGAATTTAATGTTGGTGTTGCTGATATTTATTGTCTGAGGTAAAGGATGTGAATGAGAAAGTCTTTGTGTTGTAATCAGAATGGCTTCAGTTTTATCATCATTCATCTGCAGTTTGTTACATGTCATCCATGATTTCACATCGGAAATGCACCTCTCTGCACCTTGGATGGTAGCATCAACTTCAGTTGGGTGGCTAGATTTGAATATTTGGGTACACAACATCCGCAGTGCCACAGAAGGATAATACAGTAATCTAATAGTAGAGTCCACAGAAGGATAATACAGTAATCTAACAGTAGAGTCCACAGAAGGATAATACAGTAATCTAACAGTAGAGTCCACAGAAGGATAATACAGTAATCTAACAGTAGAGTCCAAT
>JAECUM010092894.1:0-43548 GCA_016617855.1 Megalonaias nervosa | reverse complement strand
ACGCTAAACCGAACCTCCTAACTTTTATTATTACCGTATAGTTTGAAAAAACGGATAATAAATCGTTTGGGTTAGCTCATTTTTGTTATTTTATTTTTAATTTTTTTGTTTTTTACGTTATAGTGCGTTTAGTTTACTCGCCGGATCACTCAATTTTTGTCGGTCACCCTGCCTGCTGCTGTAATTTAAACAATTATTATAAATATTATTAATATGGTTGTCATCGGAGAACCTCATTCTGCTAGATTAGCAAGAGAGCGACTAGAAGCAATCAGAAAATATTTACCTGTTCGTGATGCTGTCAAACAACAATTACAAGAACGACAAGAATCTCATGTTGAATTTGAAGAGGATACAAAACAATTATTTAAACCAATTACAGAGACAACTAAACCTCTTCTTCCTGTTTTAGAGAAAACTGCTGAAGTAACTGGAAAAATAGCAGAGAGAACAAAACAGACAAAAAGAATTTTACGTGGACTTCCAGCCGAAATAGCTGCTGCTCAGCCACCGAGGGATATACCAGAATTAATTGAAGATGATTTGAATGTTCTCTTTGAGGAACCGGAAAAACATGAAAAACCGGAAAAACATGAAAAAATAAAAAGAAAATATGAAAAAAAGCCAGTAACTAAACTTTCCAGACGGGGTCTTAATTACGCTAATTATGATCCTATTGAAGTCGCTGCTATAGGATATGTTAATCGTGATCTTTTTTTAGATCCGAATACTCCTGATATTCCAAGAAATAAATGGGTTTCTTTTATATTTCGAAACGTTAACGAAATAACCAAAATTACCGGTAAACATCGAGATAAATTTAAAAAATTTGAGGATGATGTTAAAGAATTTGAAAAGGCATTTATTAGTATAGGTGTCGAGAATATTGGACAGAGAAGAATATTGGAAGAAAAAATAAAAGAATATGAAGAAATAGAAGAAGAAAGAGAAAAATATTTTGAAGAACAACAATCATCTCCACCACTACCACGACGAATACCAATAACACGAGCACCACCACCACCATCACCACCACCATCACCACCACAACAACCATCATTATCATTACCACCGCCATTAAGATCATCACCACCAATGACAAGGGCAGCAGCAAAAAAAATACAAGAAAAAGAAGGATCAAAATATTGGTCGCCAGCCTCACAGAAAATTCTTGAAGAACAACGATCATCACCACCACGTGTACAAGAAACAAAAAAAGAACCATCACCATCACCACCATCACGATCACGATCAATATTAGCTAAACCGGTCTTAGGAATACCAATGGGAATTGGTGCTCAACCGGGGGGATTTGAACGTCATGAAAAGATGAAAAAGGAAGAAAAAGCAGAAAAACTAGAATTCCTTAAAGAATTACTTAATATATCTGATAACGAAGAAATAATAAAACATCTGTGGGACGTGATAGAATATAAACAGGAGCTGATGGAACAAATACCAAAAACAGTACCAGGGTTTTATAGATTAAGTTTACAAGAAAAAGTAACAGAATTATCAGAATATGAAGAAAAACTGAATTCAGGTTTAGAAAAACTTTCTACTGGAAGTGGTCTCTCTACCGGAGGTGATTTTACTCTATGTCCAAATAACGTTATCTCTGACGTTGAACGACTAGAAGTCCTCATCGGAGGAAAATGAGTTGGTAATAATTCTCCAGAAATAATTAATGAAGCGGCCGATATTTGTAGACGGTTATTTACTGGCGGTATCATGGACGTTGATGTTTATCAGTCTCTTATTAATGAAATTGCCGATGACTACTATAGCGACTAAGTACGTAATTAAATACAATTACTATAATAAAATGATCGTACATAGTACTCAACGTGGACCAACTATGGTCAGGGTAATAAATTCACGATTACCAGTATACAAAACAATCTACGGAGATGGACTAGGTGATGTTGTTCAGGGTCTATTTAGAAGGATAGCCCCAAAAGCAATACCGATCGCAAAGCAACTGGGTATGAAAGCTATTGATGTTGTTCGTGAAAAAGGTATTGGTGCTATGGGTAATCTCGCTGGTAAAGCATTTTCAGCGATTAAAGATAGGCTAGCACGATTAATACGACGAAAACCTCAACCTGTAAAATTACCTAGTACTGAAGTAATGCCTGCAAATGTCAGTAAAATAATAAATCAAGCTGCGAATCAAAAGCTAGCGGAGTTGGCTGATGTACCATTATCAGAAAAAGAAAAAAATATAACCGCTAGTCTGATAGCAGGAAGTGGTCTCACTTCCCGAAGTGGTCTTCGTTTTAGACGATAATAATTATAATAAAGATGTTCAAGCGCATATCTGATCCCGCATTTGACATGGACACACCAGTACTTAAAGATGAGTCTGTGCGTGATTATCAATATTATTCTTATGATGCTCGAATTCCAGATCAGCGTGGACGAATTGAACTACAAGTTCAGGATACAAGTAGATATTTCTTACCCGCTGAGGCGTTTATTGAAGTAGAAGGTAAAATTTTTAAAACGGATAATACTGAATACGATAATAATGTTGCTTTTGGTTTTGTTAATAATGGTATTATAGCGTTATTTGACAGCGCCACTTATATGATTGATGGTAAAAATATTGAATCAATTCAGAAGGACGTTGATGTTGCTACAACAATATTGGGTCTAGCACGATATAGCGACGATTATTCAAGATCAGCTGGTCCATCAATGATGTTTTCAAAGGACACTTCTGATCACCCGGATCATAAAAATGTAACTACAGGTAATGTAAGAAATGCTGCAGGAACCGCAGAAACTTCCGCAGTAATATCAATGAACGCAAATTTTAACTTAGGATTTGCATCACGTAAAATAATGTTGAAAGATAGAATGTTTTCATGTGCAATTCCACTTTCACATATATTTGGATTTTGCAGAAATGTCAGAAAAGTTATTTTCGGAGCTAAACATACTGTTGTACTCGTACGAAAGGCTACGGACGATGATGCAATATGGCACCCCGCTGGTGTTGATCCTGCTGCAACTGCTGCACTTCATGGTAAAGTAGTATTAACCAAACTTTCATTATGGATGCCGGTGATGACTCCAACAATACCTGAAGAAGAACGTCTACTTGCTTTTATGAATCAAGGTGGTAAATCAGCGTTGTCATGGTTAACAATGACCACAGATGCTGTTCAAAGTGCAATTAATGGTTTATTTACATGGCAAATAGCTTCTCAGCAAGGTGTTTCTGCACCACGACATATATTTATTGCGCTTCA
Organism: Megalonaias nervosa; assembly: GCA_016617855.1. Classification (NCBI taxonomy): domain Eukaryota; kingdom Metazoa; phylum Mollusca; class Bivalvia; order Unionida; family Unionidae; genus Megalonaias; species Megalonaias nervosa. The sequence goes on along the minus strand of JAECUM010092894.1, from coordinate 40,291 downwards.
GGATAATACACGTGTAGGTAATCAGATAAAAAGTTTAATGATATTTGACAGTCTTGGTGTTTCTGAAGTTTCTTTAAGAATAAATAGACATCAAGAACCATCCGAGGATATATTACTGAATTTCGATCAAAATCATGTAGCACGTGCATATCATCGTCTAATGACGTTCATGGGCCGTGGTCAAAATATTGATACTGGTTTACAAATATCACAATTGGATTTTACAACCTTATATCCGATTTATTACTTTTCGCTCGAACATTTAGATTTAACCAGACAGTCAGTAGTTGATATACATTTTCGAGCTCGTGTTAACAGAAATATTATAGATATTCCTAATTACAGGGCAATTGCTGTCATACTCAGCGATAAATCAATGTTACTTGAAGGTGCTGGTGGACGAATGAGAGTCGTTGATGCTCCAGTAGAAAACATGTAATTAGATCGTTTATGAATATTATAATGTCATATCATCACGTTAATGTTAGTCTGACTCCTGGTCAGATTAAAAGGATACAATCAGCATCAAAAAATAACTGTGGATTAAAAATATCACTAAAGAAAGATCAGATGAGCGGTTCAAATAAATTATCTCTTACAGAACGTCAGTTTAAAAACTTCAATGAAGCCAAAAAATCAAATAAAGGTATAAAACTTAATCTTTCTGCGGGTGCCATTAAAGATATCATTAAGACGGGTGGTATATTTCCACTTCTTGCAGCTATACCAGCATTAATAGCCACTGCAGCCCCAGCTGTTGCAAAAGCAGCTGCATTAGGCGCTGTTGGAACCGCTGCTGGAATGGCATTAAAGAAAGCAACAGGAAAGGGAATCAAAAAAAAGGGAAGGGGTCTAAGATTACCAGGGACTCCACATTCATGGTACGGAAAGGGCCTAAGATTACCAGGGACAGTTTACTGATATCTCCTATGTCCAATTTTGATTTACTAGATGCTGCTAAAAAATTAAAAATAAAAAATTTTAGAGGAGTTTTCATGCGCGATCAATTACCAAAACAACCAAATAATATTGAAACCGGTATTATTAATCTCGATGAAAATTCTGGTCCAGGCACGCATTGGGTCGGATATGCAATTGATCCACGTGGAATTATTTATTTTGATTCATATGGACTAGCTCCACCAAAAGAATTCTTAAAGTATATTAGCTATCAAAGTACTCCAATATGGTATTCAACGTTACCAACACAAACATTAACTGATCCACCAATATGTGGTCGAGAAGTACTTAACGTACTTGATGCTATATCAAAATCAACAAAACCACCCCACAAAGTTGTACATGAATATACTACGACGTCACATTTAAACAGACATTAGTAATATAATGGTGGATATTTATGGAAGATCTTCTCGTGGTAAAGGTCATCAGCAAGTTGATTTATCTAAATATGCAACTCTCGATCAGCTCAGAAATGAGATTGATGATTTATTAAACATAACCAGTGTGGATCAAAACGAAGTAGTTGTTTTTCAGGATAAGGAAGGACGATTAAAACTAGTAATATACAACTTCCAGATGTACTTATACGAGTTCCTAATGCGGTTGTTAACAATATAGTTACTTTTACTGATCAGGGTAAAATACAAGATTCCGGTACGTCAGTCAACGATTATATTAAGAAAGCTGGTGATTCATTTACAGGTTCAATTATTATGAATCAAAATAAAATTACAGGTCTTGGAAATCCAACCGAAGTTGCGGACGCTGCAACAAAGAAATATGTCGACGATCAAGAAACTAAGTACGTATTGGTCAACGGCGGTATAATGCGTGCATTTCTTAATATGAATAATAATGGCATTAATAATCTTAGAACACCAGAATATGATTTTGATGCTGCTACGAAGAAATACGTCGATGATAAGGAAATTCCTATAACAACTTCGCTAGCTACAATTAATGATGGAATTGCTTCATTTAAAACTGATTATGTTAATCACGTACAAACTTTCTTAAATTTTCGTAGAAACATAAACAGATCTATTAATGATTTTTTTGGAACTCCACCAACCGTTGATATCAAACTCTCCGACGTTAACACGAAACTCAACGACATTGTCAGTGGAATACCTACTATTGTTCAAAAAACTAATCTGATTAAAATTCCACACGGACAAATTAAAAATATCGTATATACAGTAGCATCAGGATCATCAACATGGACACCACAAAATAACACACTTGAACATACCGCAGAAGTAACTGGGTTATACAGGTTATCTATATACGGTTCGGAAATTAATGCTGCCACTTCATTATCACCGAATGAATATCGTAATCCTCTATTGGTGATGCTAACCAAGAACATCAAAGAAATCTTTACTCTGATATCAACGGAAATGCCTCCGAGACGTTACTGGTGGTGCCTAGAATTCGTAACTGAAACTTAATTAAATGACGTTGTTAGTATAATGGATCAACCTCAGTCTCGCATCGACGTTCAACGTTACAGATGCAATCAGGTATGTGAGCGTCTCACTAAACTAAATAATTTTATCGACTATTATAACACGAAAATAAAAAAATACAAAAGACGTATAGTTGTCATCGATGTAGTTGTTTACTCGGTTTCTGCTGTTATTACTGGAACAGGATTATTATTATCAATGTTGACGATTACAACACCTACTATTATAACCATTATTGTTTCAGCATCAACGACTATTGCTGGTGTTCTCGGTATTATAGCCAAAAAGATAGATACTTGTACAAATGCTAAATTGCACGATTATATGATTAAATTACATACAGTGGCAGAGGCATGTTCTAAATTATCTTTGTACGTTTCTTCGTGTGTCAGTGATGGTGAAATATCCGATACTGAATTCGCGATGATTATGAAAACTTATGATGACGCTTTTAAGGTGATCGCTAATGATTTTAATGAATTAAATAATAATGATAATAATAATGACAGACAGGGAGTTACTTCAGCAGATCGTCACTAATACAACTCCGTCAAAAACTACTATGATATCGTTAAGTTCGACCAATCCTGAATTTAGTGTCAATTTTCCAACATCAATTCCTGCAAAAGAAATAGCATTAGCACAATTGCGAGTTTATTATAGCTGGCCAAATATTAGATCAAAACCATTTGGTGGACTACAGCCAAATAATTCATTAGTGTTTGCAAACAAGAATAAGCCTGATGGAACTCCTGATTGGCAAGTAGTTGCTATTCCAACGGGCAGTTATCAAATAGAACAGATTAATGATGAGTTCCAACGCAGAATTAAATCTATTACAGGAAAAGAATCAAAAATACAATTACTGTCTACGAACCAACACTATCTGCGGTTATTGAAATAAATTCCCCTGATTATGCCGTAGATATTTATCAAAGTTCGATTAGATCAGTATTAGGTTGGCCTGAAGATCCACCGGTTTATCAAGGACCACCAGAACCCCAGAGATCTGATTTTGTCATAGATGTTAAAAAATTTATAAAACCTCCAGAATATCGAACAGAAAAAAATGCTTATCCATGGCGACGATATTTTGGTGATGGAGTTATACATTATATAGATAAAACAGAAACCCATTTTACAAAAATAGTTGATGGTAAAAAAGGTAAAATAATAGTACTTGAAGTTGATGAAATAAATTCATATGCTAGTACAATTAAGTCTGAACACGGACGTATACTTAATGATCTAAGAAATTTATTTTCCAGCATTAGCACTTCTTACAACGATGACTTAAAAAATCAAATAATTGAAACAATACAACATTTGAATCAAGTTGCTTCAGACCTAGAGTTCATGAATGATATTATTGTTAACAGAGAAAAAAGATTAGTGAACATAGCAGCAGATAAACGCTATAGAGGGTTGTATATAGTTAATGAAGACAGTCCATCTCAAGGTGTTAGACTAAATCTTCTGTTCACAACAGTATTTCTAAAACATTTCGGAATTACGCGAGAACAACTATCAACATTTATAATTCCTGGATTTAACTCTGAAGAGCTAAAGAAGTCAGTTAATGATCTTATTGATGAACACTTTAAAAGAATATGTGATTCATGGAAAAAATTAATACCTACACCAACTATTCTTAAATATAATAATGATCCACATGGTGGAGGCCGCCATATATCGCCAGGCATTGTAAATATAACAACAACAATTGCGGTCAATCTAGTATGTGACGTAATTGATGATAGTTATCAAGTAGATCTTTCAAAATCTAACCAGGCTCAACAGGGGTATATACTATATTCATTTAGCCCTAAAGACCCGCCCGGTTGGTTAATTGTGTCTGAACCAATTAAACCAATTTATTTACGAGTTCATAATCCATTTCTGACAAGAATAAATTTCAAACTCACCGACCAGGCAGGAAACATTTTGGATCTAAGACAAGAGTCTCTTAATATTAATTTGTATATACGCTCGTAGAACGTCTGATTAAATAATCAGGGGCTGATTAGTAAATACATGAATAATAATCAATTTCTATGATTAAAGCAATTGTATATATAATAAAGCGAGATAACTCGGCTATCTCTCTCTGCGAAGTAAATTAAACGATTATTTCCCTTACTACTACGTTCGATTTACAGACAACAAATACTTCTTGTTTTTCGTTAATTATTTAGTGACTTATTTCTTTTTCTGTAGGTGATTAGCTGTTAGTAAAGCATCAGTTTGTAACAGAGAGGAATATTGATGCATATTTTAACTCTGATAACCTTAAATTCACGTCGGTTTATGCGAGTGGTGTAAAGTTATTTTTAGCTATAACATGTATTTGACCTTAACGAACGATAACTCTTACAAAAAATGTAATGTACGATTATTTTATACAGTATATATAAATAATGTTTGTAAATTAAGTAAATATACGCTACAGTTGTACAATAATTGTGATTTTATTCAGTATATTGGTCGTACGTAATTTGTCTGCTTATTCAGTGTTGGGTTAACTACATAATAATTTTAAAACGTCTATATGTATGAATCGGAAAATGGCTCAGTGGTATAGTTGTTGCAACTACTGACGACCGTGGTTCGATTCCTGTGGCTGACGAGTGTCGACAGTATTCGGAACGATGCCATTTTATATATAAAATTGGGGAGCTCAGCCCCCAACGAATTCAATACCCCTCATCACGTTAAACAACGTGGTGAGTGCGTTTTGCACTTACCCCGGGGTTTGATTTGGTGGGGGGTTATTGAATTCGCAATACAGAGCTCCCTAAAATAATCAGTAGCATGCCTGAGCTCTCTATCTCATTTGAAAGACCCCACAAGGAAACATTCAGAAAGAATGCTAGCCAAATAGAAACAGAACATGGAGTGCCAATAACGGTCATAAGAAAGACATCATCATACAAAAAAAGGACTCCATGAAAGACACAAAAGCTATCGGGGGCCAAGTGACGGGTAACCGCTTAGGATGCTACTGATTATTTTTGATATTTTTAGGTCAAAAGTTAACTGTCAATTATTTTTTATTTTAAAGAAATAATTATTATATAATGAACCAAGAAAACATTAATGATATTATTTCTGCTATTAAAAAGTTAAAACATAACGGAATAAATCTATCTGATAATCTCGATCCTGAAAAAATATTATGCGATTATGAAATATTAAAACAAAGAAAAATTGACAATAAATACACATTACCATCAAATTATAAATTCGTAAAATTAATCTATCAGTCTATGCTTGAATCATTAGCTATGGTAAATGACAAACAGGTAAAGCTATTTGCGTCTCTTGCACGTTCGATCGAAAATATCAGATCCGAACTGTCTCGTGAATACGAGAAAAAGAAGATTGTAGATAATCGTGTAATGCAATTAAGAAAAATTATGTTATTTGATTCTGTCAAAAATGAGAGTGACACTGAGAGTAGCGACGGTGAAGGTAAAATATAGAGTCAAACTATATACAATTTATTTATTAAGGGTACAGAGTTAGATATATTCAAATATTATCGACTGATCGTATTTGAATGAATATGCAGATCTAATAATATTATCTGCAACACGTTTTACTGATCGTGAATGTATACTAAAATGTTTTGCAGCCGCATTCATTGATGGGAAAGTTATTTCTTGGCCTGTCTGTATATTTATGGATATAACCGACCTCGAGATCTTGGGATATTTTCCAGTATTTCCACGTGTATTATTCTGACTCTGTGTAATAACCTGCACGATAGATAACCGATTATTTTTGGGATCTCCATCAATGTGATCAACTACAAGTCCATCTTTGATCAATCCAAAATGACATTCATAGATGAATCTACTTGATAAGTATCTTTTTCCTCTAGCAACAGTAAATCTAAAATAACCGAGTTTATCAACAGTACCGACTGGTTTTTTTGATTTACAGTGTCTGATTACACCATCTCGAGACGCTTCATAATTTGTATATACTGGATGTTTCACAAATTCGTTTTGCTCCATTTACATATAATATTATTTGTTTAAATCATTATTCTGAAATCTAACCAGATAATCTTCTACGGTTTGTATAGGAGATTTACCTGACGTCAAAGTATTATTTTTTTTTATCATAATATCGTTTTAGTTCCCTGTATTTTTTTTCCGCCACATTTTAGACACAATTGAGTTTTTCCTCTGACTCCAACACCACACTGAATACACGGTATTGGTCCTGTACTTCCATTTTTGAAACTTTGTGCATGATATCCGCAATATTTGTTCACACACGGTTTATTACAAAGAGAAGTATATCCAATTCTGAGCCAAGCACATTTGTTTTTTGTTTCAAGCATTATATATATATACTAAAATTTTAATTTAAATACTTGTTTTAATTATATGAACGAATTATCGGCAATTGAACCTCAGATATCCAGATTTGATCTCGATCGATTATCAGAATATAAATTTAGTACTTTGATGCAAGATCTGGCATTAACAAATGAGGATATAACCGATCGTATTCGTGAAGCAAAAAATGAATTTCGTAGTAGTGGTGCTGCTCATGTATGGTCAACATTCAGAGTCGGAAATATTACTAATATGATGAATGACAAACGAGGAAAAGTAATTATTAATCACCTTGATGATCAAAAATATTTTATTTTAATAAAATTTATTGTAAATACAGAAGAAGATACTTGGATTATTCGTGATAAGCGCGATCCAGTCCGTGTGCAGTCAGGAAATAATATTGTTCTCTTAAATAATAAATCTAAACCCGGAATACTAACCGGTGTTGATAAGATATATTATGAACGGAGCTACCCAGTTACTGCAGTTGTATATGCAATATATCCGCTTAATAATAAACCTGACGTCGGGGATCTCAAGCCTATGAAACTGTCAGAGTCAAGAATAAACTGTGTAGCTGAACGAGTTACAGAACATTTTACAAACGCTATACGTGGTAATGGTTTAACAGATTTACGACGTAAAAAAATAAATACACGGGCAGAGGCGGTTAAAGATACCGGAGCGTCTATCAAAGATGTCGCTGAACTAGAAAAGAAATTAAGATTTCCAATAACAGTAAAGACGTTAACCGGAGAGATTTTATATAAACCAAAATACACAAAAAATGGAGCTCCAAAAGATATTATTGATCATAATTCGCACGCATGGACCTCAGCAGTAACAATATTTCCACGAGATAGAGCGGTTAAATTTTATGATGGTCATATATTTGATTTTATCAAAAATATCAGTAAAAGTGACCCTGTGTCCGTTTGGTTGTTTCAAAGTTCAGAATATGATCATTACGATCAATTTGTGCGGCCTAATGGTGATATTTACCGTATAGAATCTCTTAATGTAGAAATGGAAAATCTTGCGCTAAAATATACTTCAGACGATGTCAAAGTTAGACAATTATTAAATAATTGTTTTACAGTTCCATCCGTAGCGGCTCATTTTGCTCAGGAGAAAAATTTATGGAAACCAACAAGATCGGAATTTCTTGAAGATATTCATAAAAGCTGTGTAGAATATGGACACGGAGGATTATGGAATACTAAATATAAGTGTAATGACGTTATATCCGTTGATATGGTAGCGTGTTATCCTGGAAGTTTTCTTGGATACGGAGAATGTTCTGTTTACTTTAAGAGATTCGGACATCCATCACACGAGATGACCAGGGTTGCGATAAACGGACATTTACCAGATTTTGATCTAACCGGGTTTGCTCATGTAGAATCATTCGAGTTTGCAGAAAATCTCCATCCGATTACTCATATTTGGTTTGGAAGACATTTTTCAGAAAAATGTTGGGTTCCAATAGTACTATTGCGATATATACTTGATGTTGGAATTTTAATATCTTTACAGGTGAGTGAGGCGATTATATCGTATAGTCCACAGAAACAAGTTTAGTTACCAGAACCAAATAGATTTAATATTGATGATGCCAGGAAAGAATTCCCTAATCTTAATGAAGATGACATTATTAAAATTACTAATAATATACGTAAATGCAGAGATGAGCATGATGAGAAACTTGCAAAAGATCTTGGTAGAAAGATAATTGGTAAATTTACTCAAGGAGGAGCATATGATCATAAAAGACACTGTACAAGATTGATTATGGACGATGCTGAACTCGATTTTATAATAGCTGATACAACAGAAAAAAATAAATTTATAAATCGGAGTAATGCTTATTTGTCAGACGGAACCAAACTAGGTACAATTGTGAGTTATCTTGATGGTGACTCACCGCAGTTTACTCATTTAAGATCATCTATGTTGGCATATGTTTCTATAAATCTACTGTCTATGATAAATAGATTTCCTAGTGATGCTGTCAGAGTCGCCACGGATTCGTTTTATATAAATAAATAATATACAGATTTATTAAAACCGCTACTTGGTAATGGTGAATGGGGATGATGGAGAATAAAACAAGAAAATATACTTAGCTATTCTGAATCTGCCGACGTTGAAATTAAGGAAATATATTACAAAAATAATAATCAAGTATCAAAGTCATCAGCACCATCTGTATATGATCCTTTGGCTAGATATAAAACCGTTTATCTTAATGGATGCGGTGGTTCAGGTAAAACAACGCGTGTGATTAAATTATTCATGAATAATAATTCGGATATAATTGTTTTGACACCGACACATAAACTCGCCAGAGAAATAAAAGAGCGAGGAGTAAAATCGTGTACATATCATAGTTTCTTTAGATGGTGTGGAGACACATGGACTCCTGAGCGAATGGGTGAGAAATATATACCTAAATATATTATATGGGACGAGATATGCACGGTGTCGTTAGAAATATTAAAAACATTTCTTGAATGGCTATTGACGAAGAATACTGCTATAATAATGTGCGGTGATCATGGTCAACCACCACCTTTTATTGGACAGTCTCCACATGAATGGCTGAAGAATAACGTAGATTATTATGAAGAAATAAATGACGACCATAGAGCTATTGATGAACCGCTGAAGGAATTTAAAAGGTTAATCAGACTACAACCAGACAGAGTACAATGTGAAATAATGCTTGGAGTAATTCCAGAGACTTCTATGAATGATTTTCTAAATTTATGGAATCCCGCTGATTTAATAGTTGCAAGTAGAAAGATAGTTCGTGATGAACTACAGAATAAATTATTTATATTACATAAAGAAAAGTTTTTAGATCTACCTGTACCTTTGTGTTATCGCCCAGCAGATACTCGACGACAGAATATTGATGTTGAAATTCCTGGTGGTGGAATACAGAATCTCGTCTTGAATGATATTATTTTAGTCGATATTAATGTCGTTGAGAATACACTGAATATGAATAAATCACCGTGGATATTAGGATATGCTATAACTATTCACTCGTCACAGGGGTTAACTATTTCCGATACAAATATCTGGATTATAGATGATCGGATTGAATGGTCGAATTTAGTCTATCTCGCAGTTTCTAGAGTCAGAAGAATATCTCAACTACATAGGGTTATTATGAATTTTACAGAAAATAATGATCAGAATGTTAATAATGACGTAATAAGAAAAAACTATCTGGTTATAAGCAGTGTGATAAAAAAAATAAGCGTGACTTTGATATTGATGTTGAATTTATTATAAAACTAAAAACACAACAGAATAATAATTGTGCAAGTTGTAACTGTAATATGTTGTGGCAATATTCGAATAATAATCCAAGACAATTTACCGTAGATAGAATTAATAGTGATCTTGGTCATATACGTGATAATGTGATGCTGACCTGTCTTGAGTGTAATCGACGTAGAGGTTCTGGTTATGTAATTGTATGTGGTGGTAATTGTGTGTCTTCAGGGATTACCTGTAATTGTTCACGTACAAATCCACGTTGAGGGGCTGTAGAATCTAATCTGTAAATTGGAGGTCTACCAGTAGATCTAACTATACTAGAAATTGTATGTGTAGTCACGCTTTAGATAGGATCGGTTGTTCTTTTTTTACCACCTTCAAGTTCGCCAGGTTCGTATAAATATCTTACAGTTACATTACCTAATACTGGTTGAGGTTGATGTCTGTCATTGCTACGGGGTATATATTTTTTTGAGATCGCATTAGAAGGTTTCATGGAAGTTGAACGAGTAATTTCGTTATTTAATGCAGCTATCACATTTGGTAACCTTGCAACCCATTCACGAGATCTCTCACCGGATTTAAAGTCAGTAGATATTTCCTTTGCGTATTGGTATCCAAACAACCGCTCAGCAAGTGTTCGATTAAATCGTTCAACCATTGCCTGATCACGATGAATTTCAGTATGTCCTCGTCTGATTTTAACATTATGTTTTTTCATCAACGATAATACCGCACCAAGAAATTCTTTGCCAGGATCAACCTGTAATAACTGTGGCCATTGCAAGGGTCCTCGCTGATAAATTCGTTCAAACGCAGATGAAACTTCAGACGCTGTCTTTGTTGATAATGGTTCAGCTTCCTTATATTTACTCGCAACATCAACGACAGTTAATGCGTATTTGTATGTGCGTGATTGACGTTTACCAATTTTAATGGTATCGTGTGGTAAAAATAAAATATCTGCTTGATGAACCTCATTAGGGACGCTGACATCAAAATGTGCATACTGAATTTTTTTAGGTGGTGGTAGATAAATTTGCCATATTGCCTGTCGTGCTAACCACGCTGCAGCAACAGAACGTGAAACTTTTGCTGCTTCAGATAATTTACTAATAGCTAATCTACCTCTCCAATATCCTCTTGGGCTATAATAAATGGATTCCATTATAATATTTATATAATTAATTACCAGCCCCTAGCATTATTTTACTTTTCATTGCAGATTTTACTAGAAAACTAGCTAATTTATCTCTTACAGATTTATTTGGTATAGAATTTAATGCATGAATCAATTTTACATCTGCGAGATGCCTTTGTTGCAAATCTTTACTTTTATATGCAACGTCATGAACATGACACGCTTTATCAATCTTATTTACTGGATCTTTTCCTGGTCTTGGTTGATCTTGATCATCAAGTCGGATATCAAGTCGAGTTCCAGGACCGCAATAATTATATCCTGGTAGGTGTTTCTCACCGGGGTATTTACCCCACGGAGTTCCTGGTAATTTTCCTAATAAAGCGGCTATATCTCCACCTGTCTTTGTTTTAACAAATTTGTATTTCTTGGTACCACATTTTACGCATTTGCCCGTCAGAGCACGTCGTTTATTTTTTGTTGTTATTGTAGTTAATTCAGCAGTGGGTGTAGATGCTCTACATCGAACACAATATAGACTCATATTATTTATTATATTAATATAATTGACTTTTCGGCGACACGAAAACAGGAGCCAGTGAAACATCATCCAGCATTACCAAATTCGATAAGGTTGATTATAATAGGTCCATCTGGATCGGGTAAAACACAACTATTATTAAATTTAATAATGCGGTGGTTAAAATGGAGTAAATTGTATTTAGTAGCGCCATCTGTAGATGATCAACACTGTTACGAAGTACTTAAAGATTTTAATGAAAATGCAAAATTGCAGAATGAAGACGGTGATGATGTTGTTGACTTTGTCACCGATATTGATGAGGCTCCATCTGTAGATGACCTAGATGGATTTATTGATAATTTAGTGGTGTACGATGACGTTATGTTGGACAGACAAACAAATCCAGCTAGAATATTTTCTCGAGGTAGACACAGGAATACAGATGTTATATACGTCACTCAGCGTTATACACAAATACCTAAAGTGATCAGAGACAACTGCAATATTTTAGTAATGTTTAATGGAGTAGATAATTATACTTTACAGAATATTTATTATACTTGGTGTTCAGGAGATATGGACATAATGAAGTTCAGAAACTTTTTTGCTCAAGCACAAGCTGTTCCGTTTGGATTTATTACAATAAATTTACATGATCCAAGATCTAGATATCGTATAGGTTTAGATAAAATCTTTGGTCCTTGATTTTATCAAGGATTACAGCAGCAGGCAGGGTGACTGACAAAAATTGAGCGACCCGACGAGTAAACTTAAACGCACTATGACATAAAAAACAAAAGTCAAAAATAAAATAACAAAAATGAGCTAACCCAAACGATTTATTATTCGTTTTTCAAACTATACGGTAATAATAAAAGTTAGGAGGTTCGGTTTAGCGTTATTGACCTTTTTTTCAGCCTCTGTAGGAACATTTATGTTTTAGACAAATTTGCTCGAAACCAATTTGTAGGGTTCACCCTGCCTGCTGCTGGGGGACTGAGGTTTTGTTAAGGCGGTGTTTGGGGTAAACTCACCCCACAAAATTGAGTGATTTCATGCATGGATGACCCTAGACGAAAAATATTGATCACAATGGACATTTACAAAGGTAGCCAGGTACTAAAACGGGTCAAGAGAAGAGGACCTCGGATCAAATCAACAAATAACAGGGTAGTACGATTTTTATTTCCAGCATATGCTGCTTTCATTATGAAATCACACGCCCACACCTTAAAGCTGATCTAATTCAAATATATTCACGTACTTTAATTTTGGGTTTTGCTGAATGTACTTCTCGGAGAGTTTGTAAATGATGACTTTAAAAGAAAGGAATATGGATGTATGATGATACAAATAAAGTGAATAATTGCCATTTAAAGGTGTGTGTAATCAAATTGTAAAAATTATCACCCATTACAGAAATAGTAGGTACTGAAAGCCTACATGGCTATATGACTTTATTATATAAGTTGCCATTACTTCAGGGTATTAAACTGTTCACAAATGAAATAGAATCATTAAAAATATAAAAATATGTTATATCTTACCCGGCTTTACGTCAACAATATGCATCTTCAAACGTTTCCTCGGTAATGAGCAAACAGTGAGGAGGCTGGTTCTTCTGCATAGATGGCCCGCAACTAGCTTCTGCTCGAATCTTATTTTAAACTCCAAAACTGTAATCTCGTGTATATATCACCACAAAGAGTACTTCAAACCATTCTCTAACACTGTACTGGAAAGCTTATCTTGATCAGGTAAGTATTGGTATGTTATCGGGAACTCACTTTCGAGAATCTGACATGTTGCCTGTATATATGCTTCTGACCAAACCCCCGATCTGTTCATGTGGGTATTTCTCATAAAATAATGAATTTTGAAGAAAAAAGTTTTTCTTTATACTGTTGCATTAGGGTTAATCTATGTTTGTTTATTTTTCTTGGGAGTGGGGAGATAGGGACTTGGTTAGATTCCTATTTTTAGGTCTCTTTTCTTCCATTATCCGTGCCTAAATGTTTGTATGGCATTACACATGCTTTACTCGCCCTAATCGAATTAGTGATCCTTTCCAGGGACCAGTGTTTGTCCTTTGTGTGTGTGCAGATAAGTTGTGTTTCATTGTTGTATTTCGTTTTCTTTACCTAAAACTGTATATGTTTATGATCGAACGTTCAAGTTGGTTTTTTTTATTGAGATAATTAAATAAAAATGTAAAAATACTGAGTAATAAATGTCTGTTGGGGTTTCGATAGGATGGACATGTGGGAGTGGCGGAAGGGTACGCATTAGCAACGCCAGTCCTTAGTGGACTGGTCATCCCAGACTCTTCTCTCAAAATGTGCCTTTGTCTCATCCTTTGTTGCTGATGTATAGACGAAAAGTGATTTACTTTAGAGATGGGAGTCGGAATATTTAGGGCATGTTGAGACTGGCAGAAGGGTACAAATTAGCGACGCCGGTCCTGAATGGACTAGCCCTCCCAACCGCTTCTCCCACGGTGTACCATACTCTAGGAATACATACATTTTTCAATCTAAGGATTTTGAAAGAAATGGTATAATTGTACTGTATGCTTGTATGATCTGCGTTTTATTGGTAAACTCGCAGGTGTTAGTATATCTGTATGTTTCTTTCATCTGTTTGCTTTAATGTGTATGATATTGTTGTTTTGCCCCTTTCTTTCAGATATTCTAGTGTGACCCCTACTACATCGAGTAACGCAATATCACTGGTATCACACCGTCATTTTACCTAACTTCAAGGAGCACAGCCCGTGTTCCGGTGTATTTTCTTGTGCTGAAAAATGGCGTTAAACCCTACAACAACAACAACAACAATAAAACAATGTTAAACACTGTGAGTTTCCTTGTATTAAAGTGTTAGACAGAGATGTACTATGCCTTGTTTTGTTGGAGAAGGATCGTCGCAGCCTGGAAAAACGGTCTCGCTTTTCCTGCGACGGTGCCTCCCCATTCCGTTCCAGGCGGGCATGCCTATTTATGCTAGTTTTGTTTTCCTTTCCTTCCCTTGCCGTGATATCTGAAATTATGTGTATATATTTATTATACAGCTTTTCCCAAAGATTTAACCATAATATTTATGATATATTTCATCACTAACTCTGTATCTTAATAGTGTAAAGAAGAATATTAAGGAGAAAAGTGCATATTTGGTTTATAATATAGGTATTAACTTCCTCCCATTCTTTTTCTCTGTTTTTCCAGCTAAGGATCACATGCTTCTGTGTAAATGCCCCTTTTTAACACAAATGACATGTTGAAATTTTATTTATGATATCTCTTTGAAAGGCTAATTCTCCCGTCATTCTGTATACCAAGTTATTCCCATGTTTCTATATTCCGTTTTAAATCTTATTTTTTAACCAAATTCCTTAATTAATTAGTTATATGCATTCGGCTTATCTTCCTTCATTAAAATTTCATGATCCCATTACTAAAAAAGTATGTTAAAAAATGGATACCATTTTGCTCGGTAGTTTAATACATTTTCGTTAATTTAATATCATTCAGACTCCGTGGTCCTAAAATAAGAAATAGAAAAGAGTGAGAAGCAACAAACTCTTTATTAAAATTGGATTAATATTTTATTTCCCTTGAATAAAAAGTGAAAATGTATAACAGGAACTTACAGTATTGCAAATTAAATCCCCAAAAATCCCAGAAATACAGACCCAAGCCCTGATGACTAAAGTTCTGAAAAAACATTAAGTCCAAAGCCGAAAGTGTTGATGTGCCTGTGGTGGCCCGTGTCATGGTGATGTACCAACATTTCTTAATTGGATCATAATAACACAATCCAAGAATTAAATCATTATTTGAAATGTCACTATTAATTCAAGTCTCTATTTCCAAGAAAGTTATTTTTGAAGAGCACTTAGTATTTCCAGTTAATAAATAATTTAAATAAATAAAACACCCAGGTCTAATGCACTATTGAAAATAGCAATAATACAACTGATTGATCTTATAGGAAGAATAATTAAATATTATAAAAACATGATTTTATAGTCCTGTACCGGACCTCAGGTCACAATTATGTTACGAATATGCAATTAAATTGCTTGTGTGTTGGTTTTAAATTCTTTTTGATTTTAATTTTGTTTCATTACATTTTATTGTAATGATAATTTTCATTGGATTTGAATCTCTTTTCCGAAAATTGGCTTGACCCGATTAGATTATATGTTACTTCAGTTTTATTTTTAGTTCACAGATTTCGTAAACATCGAGATAAAACGATTGGCTATTACCAAGGTCATTTTAGATCCACGTGTTAGCTAAATTGCAAACTGCCTTTCTTTCTTTTTTATATATTTTCAGTGTGGGAATTTGATTCTTAGATAGGGTTATTCTAGCTACGTGATAAATGGCATTTTATTATTTTGCGCTGTTCAATGTTAAGAGACCACGTGACCCATCACGCGGGACTGAAATGATGTTTTAGTTGGGTTTAATACTGTTATCTCAGTAAAATTTCGTCAGTCGTATGTTTACGCCTTAAAGGTACAAGGTGTTTCAATTGTTGATGCCAGATTGTTTTGAAGTTCATCTATTTTTGGATTTTAATAATTCATTCTCTAGAAAACTAAACAAGTGCTTCAGTTGAAATTTATTCTGGAATTCTATACGGAAACGTTATAAACTGTGATTCAATTGAGGATCTGTTACCATCAGTACAGACATCATCTGACGTCATCGCCTCCATATTGGAATTTCATCGATATTCGAACCCGGATTCAATTAGAACTGTTTAGTTATAGGACTAATATTTTTCAATCTTAGGATTAAATTTTGGATTATATTCACAAACCGTAAGTCCTATTTTCTATTGTTTACGTTGTTTTCTAGGGAAATAAATCATTTTTGTTAAATTTACAAAGCTTGTTGGCTTCACTCTTTTCTTTTGTTACTTTTATACGAGGCTACACGTAACAAGAGAAAATTGGGTTTGCTCGTCCTTGGATATATGAAATTTGGCTAAATATTTCAGAAAATTATTTTTTGAAATTTAAATTCCCCTTGTTTTTAAATCCCAAGTACTATTTTACATTTTGTTTGAAATCTTTAGTGAAAACAACAGGCTTTCATTCACAATGTCATTAAAAGTGGAGATATTTCTTTCTAGTCCAACTCAGGAGCAGTTGGATAGTCTGAAAAAAGATGAATTGCTTGAACTTGCCAGAAAGTACGATCTTTCTGAAGCAAAATCTTCCTTAACGAAACAAGAAATTAAAAACATTTTGATTGAATATTTGGTAGAGAAGAATGTTCTTGATGAAAGTGTTTTGGCTTCGGTCAGTAAGTCGGTATCAAACTCTAACATAAAAGTAATGGAACTAAAAATGAAATACAAGATGGAATTGGAGTTAAGGAAGCTCGAGCTTCAGAAAGAGGAAGGGGAGAAAGAAAAACAAATGCAATTAGAAGAGAGAGAGAGAGAGAGAGAGAGAGAGAGAGAGAGAGAGAGAGAGAGAGAGAGAGAGAGAGAGAGAGAAACAATTGCGGTTGCCATTTCAAGAGAAACAGTTGCAATTGCAATTTGAAGAGAAGGAGAAAGGGAGACAGGAAAGAGAGAATGATTAACAAATGAAATTATAATTTGAGAAAGAGGAGAGAGAGATAGGAAAGAGAGAATGATAAACAAATGAAATTGCAATTTGAGAAAAAGTAGAGAGAGAGACAGGAAAGGGAGAAAGATAAACAATGCAATTGGGGTTTCATAAAGAACAAATGCACGTACAGATGCAAAAAGATAAATATGAAAAGGAATTTCAAATTCAAATGAAAGAAACTGAGCTGGCAAGTCAATAGCACGATCCCACTTCACATACAAATTCAAGTTTTGACATTACAAGAAATATCAGGTTAGTGCCCCCTTTTAGAAAAAGGAAGTAGACAAATATTTTATTTATTTTGAAAAAGTTGCTGAAAATTTGAAATAGCCAAGGGAGCATTGGACTCAGTTGTTCTAATATGTACCTTTTCGCAAGGCCAGTGATATCTATGCATCCCTGTCAGTACAGCAAAGTTCTGACTATGATTTGGTTAAGGAATGCATCTTAAGGGGTTATGCGTTAGTCCCTGAGGAATATCGACAAAATTTCAGAAACTATAAAAAAGAAGCTGGACAAACTTATGTCGAATTTGCTTGAGAAAAAGAGCAGTTATTTAAGAGATGGTGATTAGCCAAGAAAGTTGAACATAATTATGAAAGTCTCGAACAACTTGTATTACTTGAAGAGTTCAAGAACTGTGTTCCTAATGACATTAAGAATCAACTTGACGAGCATAAGATCGAAACCTTGGAAAATGCTGCTCTTGCTGCTGATGAGTATTCTTTAACTCATAAAGTTCATGTTGTAGGCAAATCATTCACCCAGCGATCTACTAGTAGAAAGGTATTTCAGCCTAATACGACTCCTTCTAAAACTCAGTCTGGCAGAACTTCTAAAAATCAACCTTCTGATAAACTTGATTCAAAATCCTTGTCTATTCCTACCTATTGCAAGAAAAAAGGACACGTCATTTATGATTGATTCAAACTGAAATATAGGCATCAGAATCAAGATGCACCTATCCCAAATGCTCATATTTCTAAGAGGTCAAGGTCACGGTCATGTATTGAAAGCAATACATTTGTTAGGTCTAAAAACCCCAGTCTGATTTTGTTATGGAGAATTATGAACCATTCATGTCGAAGGGTTCTATATCACTATTGGGTGATTTGGCCAATCCTATCCCTATTAAAATTTTAAAGGATACAGGAGCTTCTCAGAGACTTTAATTATCAGGTACTTTGCCTTTTTCTGAGAAGTCCTGTTCTAATGAGAGTGTTCTCCTTCAGGGAGTAAAGTGCGGCTTTGTTAATGTTCCTCTCCATTGTGTAAATTTGTCTTCAGACTTAGTTTCAGGACCTGTGACAATCAGTATCGTTTATACTTTACCCGTTGAGTGCATTCATTTGTTGCTAGACAACGACCTAGCTGGAGACAAGGTTGTGGTTAATCCACCTGTAACTGACAAGCCTTCTTTGGATCAGAAAGTTGATCCTATTGAAAAAGAATACCTTGATTTATACCCAGCCTGTGCAGTTACCAGAACTATGGCAAAGAAAGCTCTTGAGAATGATTTTGATAAGGAAAATATTCCTTTATCTGACACATGTATTGGTCAAGCTTTTGATGAGGTCACTTTCACTTCTAATTTGGATCAGTCAAAAGGTATTGGCTACAGTGATCCTCTTTTAAATACTCATTCTCTTTTATCTAATCAGGGTGACAAACGACAATCACTTGTCGTCGAACAGGAAAAAGATCCTGAGATCTCCTGTTGGTTTCGGAGGGCCATTAGTGAAACTGAAGCCACTGAAGTACATATCTGTTATTTCATTAAAAATGGAATTGTTATGAAAAAATGGAGACCTCCCGAGGTACCTGCTAATGACGAATGGTCAGTGAGCTATCAGATTGTAGTTCCAAAATCTTACAGACAGGAAATACTTAGTTTGGCCCATGAAACTCCTCTGGCTGGTCATTTAGGGATAAATAAAACTTATCACAAGATCTTGACTCACTTTTATTGGCCAAAAATCAAAAGTGATGTTTGTAAATTTTGTAGATCTTGTCATACTTATCAGTAGTATATGGGGGCGATATACGGACGAAGGGAAAATACATTACAGACCCACCCACCGCCTGGCCTGTATACGGACAAGATTTATACGGACAAAATAAAAACCTTGGGCTGATATACGGACAATGAGACTTTTGTATAGGGACAATATGAATGGATCAGGTGGGTGATGTCCCGGTACTGGACACTTGCAACTATGTGGCAAGTGGCTGACCTGAATTCGCGCGGCTACCACTCTAGGTAGGGACATATACAATATAGAGACAGAGACATATACAACACATAGATAACACATATAGGCAAGAAATAATAAATATCTTTTCGAGGCATATGAAAGTGACCCTGAGAGGGCCTTTGGGTTCTTCTTCTATGTTCTCCATTTCTTCCACCACTTTCTCACTTTCTCTATAATTCCTTTCTTCTTCTTCTTCTTTTCTTTCTCTGGCATCCAGTCAGGATGTCCCAAAACTCTAAATTTTACTTAACCCTGAACCAGTTAATGTTCAGTCTCTCAAACTCCTCTTTTTTTCTTTCTGTTCTGTTTCTCCTTTTTTTCTTTTGCCCATGTCTCTTTAATCTTGTTTACCTCCTCTTCCAACACCCTTCTCATCATGTCTTGTGCTTTCTTCAACTGGTCTAAAGCCCATTTGACAAAAGACCACTCTGTCAAATTAAGTATCTCTTGCAAAACGCACCTCACTTCGATGACAACATCAAGGCTTTGCTTCAAGGTGGCCTCTCTCACGTATTTAGGATGGATGAAGACTCTTAACTTCTCTACTTCCTCCTCTATCATGCCTTTGCAACAGATCCCTGGATACTTTCAGGCTGATCGCAAAGTCTACACTGCCTGGGAGGATTCCTGTTGAAGTCTTTCCACGACATAGGATCCATCCACCATCCAGTACCAACTCTGTTTTAACACTTTAAACACGTTCAGTTTGAAAGGTGTTGACTAGTCAACGCGGGTATCCCGACTGACGAGCGCTCTGCTTTATATCCGTGGAGCACGGACGTGATGGAAAACATCCCTTACACTCAGTTCACATATTATCTACTATCCACACAAACGAACGCGAATGCATATAACCCACATTATCTATTATCCACACAAACGTACGGGAACGCATAAAACACACCATACTTAGTATCCACACAAACGGGAAGAGAAGAAAAAACACTTCATATCTACTATCTACGGGAACGTTTAAAACACACCATACCTACTATCCACACAAACGAACTTTACGCATAAAACACACACACTATAATATCCACACAAACGGGAAGAGAAGAAAAAACACACCATATCTACTATCCACACAAATGAACGGGAACGCATAAAAGACACCATATCTACTATCCACACAAACGAACGGGAACGCATAAAACACACACACACACACACACACACACACACACACACACACACACACACACACACACACACACACACACTAATATCCACACAAACGGGAAGAGAAGATAAAAACACACCATATCTACTATCCACACAAATGAACAGGAACGCATAAAAGACACCATACCTACTATCCACACAAACGAACGCGAATGCATAAAACACACACACACTATACTATCCATACAAACGGGAAGAGAAGAAACAAAGACTCCATATCTACTATCCACACAAAGGAACGGGAACGCATAAGAGACACCATACCTACTATCCACACAAACGTACGCAAATGCATAAAACACACACACTATACTATCCACACAGACGTGAAGAGAAGAACCCCCCCCCACACACTCTGCTATCCACACAAATGAACGGTAACGCATAAAACACACCATACCTACTATCCACACATGCGAACGCGAATGCATAAAACACACATACACACACACACACACACACACACACACACACACACACACACACACACACACACACACACACACTATACTATCCATACAGACGGGAAGAGAAGAAAAACATACCATATATACTATCCACACAAACGTACGCGAACGCAAAACACACACACGCATCAGTAAATGAGTGAGTGTTTATAGCAACACTACTCTTCGTTTACACAAATTGGCAACTTGAATAGTCTCTCTTTTCTAGAGATCTAGTTAGCCCTGAGAACGGCTGTTTTTTCTTTCCAAATTCAGATGCATCTGGCTAATGGTGACCCCTCCCAGGTCTGACAGCACAGACACAACGTCAGCTCCAATACTGCTCCCAATTCAGTCTTTCTCTTGGGAGTGCAGAGGGAAGTTGAGTGGCTTCACGATCTCACTCCACTGTTTGTGGGATAGTGAACATTTGTTGTTCCCTCTGTCTTCTTCTTCTATGCCACACCCTGGGATGAGGTCTCTGAGGCTCCCACTCTTGTCGCTATCTATCCAACTCCTCCAGTGCATCCTCCTCCCAGTTTTCTGTATGGGGGACAGCTACTCTTGGTGCTGGTGGTACTGGTGGCAGAGGCTGTGGCAGTCTTTGTTGTGGAAGTGGTGGCTGTGGAGGCGTTGGAGTCCTCACCTCAGGCTTGACCTCACACAGAGGTCTTAGCATGACGTGAGGCAGTATCCCTCTCTTCTTTTCCTTCTCCTCTTCTTTCTCCTTTTTTTCCTCCTCTTCTCCCAGCCGGTCTACTTCTGCAATGGCCTCCATGGCGAGCTCGCCCAGGAGGCGTCTGGAATACTGCACGTGCATCTGAAGATCTAAAAGTTTTGCGATTCTGCTACTCATCTACAGTCTGGCATACTCCAGGTGCATCTGAAGTTCGAGTAATTTGGTTAGTCTGCTACTCATGGTCAATATTGACGAGTCAACGTGGGTAGCCAGACTGACGTGCGATTCGCTTTATATCCGTGGAGCACGGAGGTGAAGGTAACCATCCCCTGACACCAAATTCTACCATCACTCACGTTGACTTGTTTACTTACAAACACAGACATACACTATTCGACAAGAGAAATGAAGTGTGGTTGTTCCTGACAAAAGAAACAAAGTGTTTATACACACTTCCATTTTTTAAAACATAAACACAAAATATTTTTTTTTGGTAATTGAATTAGTATGTCTCTTCGAGAATATTGGGGGTAGCCCTGAAAAGGGCTGTTTTTGTTGACGGGGAGTGATGGCAATCTTTTTGCTGTCTAAGCTTACGTCCCCGTCTGGCGGCAGGCTTTCCTATTCGATACGGCCTGCTTCTGCGGAAAGAGAAGGAGAACTCTTTGGTGTCCACACGGCAGTCAAGAAAACCTCTGTCTGGTTCTTGCTGCTGCTGCTGTTATCTCTGCTTCTGAAGTCTGTACTTCTCTGTCCATTCTTCTTGTTCTTTCTTGATTTCCTCTCCAAAGACCTCTTCTACCAGGTCTTGGGCTATTGTTGACATCCTGACATTCTCAATCTCTTCAGGCCTTGGTATCAGGTTTAGCCTGACACGATGTAAATTCACGTAAGCTTCATTCAGCTTGGCGAGTCTGGAAGGAATGTTCATAGGTAGACGAGTCAACAAGGATGGCCAGACTGGAGACTGCCTCGATTTATATGGTTCAAACGCGGACGCGATAGAAAACATCCCTACTAGGGTTTTTGTTGAGTCGAAACGTTATGATAGCTAATTTCATGGTGAGGGATAGAGAGAAGTCAAAGAGGATATATTCAGTCCTTTTTCGAAAACAAACGACAGACACATGTTTTCAAAACACAACATTTTTATTCAACAAACAGTTAACCACTAACAATTAACAATCACATCAAACCTTTTTTGACAAGGTTAACAACGTTGTGAAATCATGTGAGATTTCTACTGATGGAAGTCATGAGGCCATTGATGTACACTACGTTTCCTAGCAAAAGACAAAAGATAGCCATAATGGTCACAAAACCATCGATCTACTTTCTCATCGTTTCTAAAAGAGTTACGATCAAAATAAGTCACTAAATGTTCTAAAGGATATCCAAGACTGCGTTGATGAAGAAAATACACGCAATATTGTCCACACACCATGGAATCTGTGCTTGTAATTTCACATTGTTGAATCGTGTCGTCTGGGAATTTCCTCTCATAAAGTCGATGATATCGTCTTCCAAAGAGTGTAATCCATGCAAATCAAAATATTCCACGCAACGCTCTTTATGGAAGTAGACGGTGACCCAGTGGGTTCCTGAGAGATGACTGTCGTCCGTGTCGATGACATAAGCTTGATGGTCTTGAGGTTTGCGAAGAAGTATTTAATCTTTAGCGAACACGACAGGATTCCAAGAAGCAGTGTACGAACTGTTCTTCAAAGGTAATAAAGTTCCCAGGTATTCATTGTTTTTCCACAGGTAATGATAAGTCATCAATTCAATTCTGACATTTTGTTTGAAAGTCTCTGTGAAGCAATCGTCTCTTCGCATCGTCTTCGTACTCTGAGCCAAGAGAGCTTCGATGCGATAGATCTCTTTAGCAGTCAATGGTGGGCAAGAATGATCACGCAAGCCTTTATACCACTCATGTAACACTGTTTCTTCTGAGATGAGACTCCAAACGTTCTCCAGATACTCGTCCAATTTTTCTTCTTCACTCATCATCAGACGTTTATCGTGTTGAATTTGACTGGGATGATCGTTTTGACATCCACAGCAATCCTTCTTGGTCAGTTCCGTAATTTTATCCGCCAGGTGTTTGGCAAAACAGGACACTAAATGGTGTTCTTGTTCTGGCCATCTGGACTTGACCATTACGTCCTCTTCGTCTTTGTCTTCGGGTTCTGCTTTCACGGTATCCTCCGATTCCATTTCCAAAGATTCTCTACCGTTCAAAGAGGGATAATAGTCTTCCATAGTTTCTACTAGTCTAGAATGACTTCTCTCAAACTGTTGATTTCTATGGTGTTATCGATTTCGGTATACAAGATTACGGTGACCGTCTCAGTGAGAGCTTCTGCAGACTGAAGTTCCACGCGCAGTTGACAGGATTTTATAGGGTGGAAATGTCCCTCGTCGCTGCCTTGGTCTGGAGTGAAATCAAAGGGCCAGAAAGTGTAACCTCCTACATAATCTTCGTACGAAATACCGTGACTGGCGTTGGTTCCTAGTTGTCCGGTAGCTTCGTACAGGGACAAGTACGATCTCAAGTAATTCTTCTGGGAAAAGTTAGGTTCGAAGGGTCTGGTGCACAAGGTCTTGCCATCGCGACTGACCTCGATCTTGGACACTCTGTAGTGCTTAAACTGGAAAGGATTTTGATCGTGGTCTCCGTTGAGGGCTGCATTACCGACGATGCCAACGATTAAACGTTTGGGTAACTGTCCTTGGAAAAGATGATCCTCGATCTTGGATCGGAGTCCAGCATCAATGGTGAACGTTTTCACTTCTACGCGTCGTATCGGATACTTGGCGGTCGTTCTGCTCAATGTGTGACTGATGTCGTTTCCCGCTTTAGGTAACACTTCTACGCGACGCACGTAAAGTCTTGCTTCTGGATGATGGTTTCCTACTCGTTGGCATGAGCCATCAAATGGAAAGCGACACTGCTGTGATTTAGTCTCAGGCGAATACCCACTTCGTTGAGCAAATACTTGTCTTGCAACCACATGTCCAAATGCAAACGGCCTTGCAGGATTTTCTTTCGACGGTTGTTAAAGCCTACATTATGATGATTGTCATCTGCTGTTAGGGATGTGTCGTTAAACGTGGCCTCGCCTGCTGTGTCAGGTTTCCATACCACGCAAGCATCCAGATGAGTGTTCTTGGCCTCTTTTCCGTACGTTAAGAGATTTTCCAGGTACGCTCGGTAAGAGTAAGTATCCATGCTACTGCTGACTAGTTTGTTATTCAAGTACAAATCCACTTCGCTGAACAAGCAATGCATGAAATTGTTGACGGGAGCTACTCTGGCATCAGCACCCGGATTGGTGTTGGCCGTTTTGATCAGTTTCAGTTTCAGTTACAAGAAACTGCTATTCAGATCTATCTAATCTTCGGGTTGTCCTTTGATTTCAAACTCGATGGGAGCTGAATCCGTCAAAGAGGAGAGGGGATGAAAGTCGACCCATTAGGATTCTTGCATCGTCATCATGGTGGGTGGCATGGCAAACAGATCCAGTTTCGACTTGGAACAGACGCAAGACTCTCGGTGCATCATTTTCTTTTTTTTCTCTCTGTGATCTGTTAATAGTCAAAAACGTCTAACTCTCGGACGGTTTTTCTTTTCTTAGTCTTTCTAGCTCTAGGGGTGTGAAGTCCTCTCAAGGGGTGTTTTCGTCGTCTTTTTTAGCCTTGTCCTTGCTGTGGCGTCAGGGAAGCAGGAATGCCTAACTCGGCATCGCCCATGGCATTTATAGGAGTTTCTCGTCGGCCCACAATGTCTTTGCCCGTTTGAAGCAAGACATTTTTGCCTGCTGTCAAGAAAGCTTCTTTAGGATTTTGTTTGTCAATGATGACATTTCGGAGATATTGTTTACCTTGCGTCAACGCGGCATCTTTGAAGGCGTGAAATACCCGTGTAACCATCGGTTTCAAAACGGGAGCCGCCGAACGAAAGGCTGATTTTAGCATATCTCCTAAACCATGTCCCCGCTGTCGAGTGACTCCTTGGTACACATGATACATGATTGACAAGGGGTTAGAGTATATCGCTTTCGGAAATAAAGTTTCACTGTGACTTTCCATTTGGTGAATGGAATATTTTGTCCCAGAACTCCTTTTATAGTAATGTTGATAGTGTCGAAATACGACTTACTGATGGGTAAATAGTGAGGATGTACAAATTCGCTGTCGGCTCATCGGATCATTTTCATGGCAGGCATTACACGTCGTGGAAGGGTTCGTAACCGACTCAATCGGGACAGTTCTTGCTGAGACAAATCCAGTAAACACATCCGATCTTTCTTGGACTTCGATTTTGTGGGCAGCTACTTTGTGAGCAGCGGCCACTGCCGCTGAAGAGGAAGAGGGTATCACCGCTGGAGGAGAAGTTTTTGGAGACGCAGGTGTCCATTGTTTCATCAAATTAGGAAAGACACGTGAGAAATCGGGTTTGGCAGACATCACCAGTAACGGAGAAGTGGAAGAACCTGAGGCTACTGGAGACGTAGTCACCGTTGTGGCAGATGGTGGTTTGCGACTGTTAGTTTCCGTCCTGGCGGCAGTTTCCGCTCTTGCGGTTAGAAGCTGTTTTCTGTGGGCTTTTGGTTTTCTTTTTCTGAGGCTGTGACCTGGTCTTGACACTGCTGCTCTTTTTTCTTTTTCTTCTGGGTACGCTGAAGAGTGGCTTTTTTCTTGGGTAGGACTCTGGGAGCAATGGGATCCCATTTTAAGAGGGAACGAATGATGACACCTCCTAGAAAACCGCTGCCTCCAGGTTTCAAAATGATTTGCTTTTTGGTTTGAATGTCGATGCGAGGAACCACTAGTTGCGTAAAGACTACTTTGTTTCTCTCAGAAAAACGTCTGGTTTGATGTGGAATGTGAATGATGCCTTGCAGTAATTGACGTGCTGTCACCGTAAACCATTTTAAGACTTCTTTGAGACTAGCTTCTAAGACACGAGCGCGTATTTGTGGATTTGTTTCGCAACTGATGCCGTACAAGGCACGAATCAATTTAACTGGAAGATGAGACTGAAGGGACGTCATGTTGACGCTGTGTAAAACAGACCCAAAGTGACCGAGGGTTTTATAGACTTTTTTTGGCTGTTGCTGTTGTTAAGTCGACGACGGGGACATGTACACGACAGGCCCTCCGTCTTGGCACCAGTGGTGAAACAGATGGGTACGAAATCGCAAATAATTGGGGGCAGTGGGTTTTAAATAAGCGTGTGGGGTTTGAGTGGCATCATCGTACGCACGAGTTAGCCAAGGCGTTTCTAACTGTTTGGCTAACACTTGCACTTGCGATTTATCTCTAGGGCTTTTAAAGAAGACCACGTGATGATCATTGAGACTGATGGTACGAGATGGGCTGTACTTTGTTGAAACAAACTTTGGGTGATGTAAATTGCACTGGCATTACGATGATGCCCTTTGCGCGTAAACCACAGTCTAATTTCTTCTTCGGCTTCTCCTAACATGTCGTCGAGGATAACCAGATGGGTTTGACTAGGGTCAGACACGATCCCGTCATCTTCGCCAGGAATGCCTTCCACAAACACGATGGAATGACCTTGACTTTCTCGTGGAAGGCTGTACGCCGATTGCCACTCTTGGTAACACAACACGATTCGTGGAGGTGGACGATCGATCAAATGATGTTTATGTTCGATCAAACGTTTGACAAGTTCGGTCTTACCTGAACCGCTAGGTGTAGCAATGAGCATGTTAAAGGGATGGCGAAGAGACAAGGCTCCCAACTGGTTTGATCTAAGTGTTCATCAATGAATTTGAAACTGGAGGAATTAGAGGTAACCTTAGTACTGTAAGTAATGTCACTTTTGACACGAAGACAGACAAGACAAGAGTTTTAATACTTTTTTCAGGACACATTTATTGGCATCTTTAATTGTGAACAACACGAAAGACAAAAATACATAAAAGCCAAATGGCTAAGTACATGAATAAAAGACACATCAAAACGATCATAATGGAATATAAACAAGTCTTTGTACAACATTTTTGGTGATCAAGATGATGTATCGTAGGGAGAGTGTGTAATGTTCTTAGAGTCTCTACACTCCTTGGCACAGTTGATGTTGTTGTTGTTGTTGTTGTTGTGGGGCTTAACGCCATTTTTCAGCACACGATAGGCTATACATGGCGGCCAGTATTAATGGTGGAGGAAGAAACCGGGAAATTCCTGGAAAGAACCACCGACGCACGAGAGGCTACTGGCAAGCTTTCTCACATAACCACATTCGCAGAATCCGAGACTCAAACCCACGCAGACAGAGGTGAGATGGCAGTGATCCGTAACGGAGAGCTCTTTAGACCACTAGGTCACTCGGGGCCCCCCCCCTTGGCAGTCACACATGGGTCCTCCTGTAATGGTCTTTCGGGATGTCAATGACGGTCATATCCTGTCCTGAAGGGAGTGGTTCTTCTTCTTCTTCTGGTAGTGTCACTAACACAGGTTTGAAAGTTACTCTTTACACTGAACGTTTAAAGTTAGGATGACAAATCTTGGGGATAGTGTGCCACTTCTTTTGTCCAAGCCTCGAAACCCCAAATTTTCCAGTCACGTACATCTTTCCAGTGAGGGTGTAAGTCACAAGCTACACACACACATCTCCAGTAACTAAAAGTTGACGAATCTTGTTTTCCTGTAGATGCCGAGAAGTATCGAGACGAAAGTGCAAAGCTTTGAGCAGAATGAGTTTTTCGTGTACATTTAAAGGGACCACTTTCATGCTTTTTTGAGTGGTATGTACTGTTTGTAAAGACTCCACAATGAATCGGCCGGTAAACGAAATCCCAGAAAGCAAGTCACTAAGACACACACCACACGTCGACCACAGTTCAATGGACACAATTAACGTAATAGGCGATGGTAATCCTCCACCGTTTGAATATTGTCATTGATTTCCTTCCACGGAATCTGTTGTATCACGATTGATAAAGGTCGTGGTATGGTATTCCGTTTTAAACCCTCTTTGGTGTAAGGTAATAAGTGTACTTTTTGAACAGCATCGGTTTTATTTCAGTACCGCACCAAAATTGTTTAGTCACTAACTCACACACCACACGTCGCACAGAAGTTTCCTCTTGAACTAAAAAGAATAGTTCTTGTAAAGATTTGTTGTAATCCTCTAAGTCGTCAGTTGCAATTCGGTGTATTAGAATCACCTTGTAAGCTGAATGAGTGGGATCCAAAACTTTATGAATTTCACGCAATTCATCAATGTCTGACCAATGGAACGCTTTGAAATGGATCAGTCCTCTTATGCCATTCAGGTACCAGTGATTACAACATCGGTGACGTAACGGATGCAATTGTTCTTTGCGTTTCACTTGTATTTTGACCAACTCTCGGTAAATGCGTTCTCTCAACTCCACAGGCAAACCATGAATGTTCTCTTGTAAAGTATCAATGATCATGTCAGTCAAACACTTCTCCTAGAGCGAAAGTAACGAATGTAGTGAGTAATGTCTGGCCACTCCATTCCAGGAAACGGTCAAGAATGTCATTAAAATCTTCTAATGTAAATGGTCTAAAGCGGATATTCGGAAGAAGGCACACTTGATCCAGAGAAATCTGACTTGTTTGTTGACTTTTGTCAATTTCCTCTTGTGAATTTCTCGGCATAAAAGTTCCTCAGTCACCAATTGAGATTTTGCTCGACAAGTTCCCGCCAAATGTCCTTGTAGATCTTCTCTTGCAATTCGCTTGGTAATCTTTGTATATTATTTTTTAAATGGGGTTTAAATAATTGTCTAGGTGTTTTCCAACGTTTGACTCCTAACCAAGCTGGTTTCTTAAACGACATGGTATGCCACTTCAATGACGAGGTCCCACTAAAGGTAGGTAGTGACAATCCGGAGACCATCGAGCATGTTCCAGGTAAGCGGAATCTTTCTATTCCCACTCGTGAAGTGACACACCTCAACTGAAGCACTTGACTTTATCCTCTTCGCCCAAGTAGATAAATCCGGCTCTAGCTAATTCTTTGGGGGTAGGTCCTCCCAGATATTTTGGATATTTTCTTCGGAAGGTTTGGAATCGACTAACAAAGTCGCAGTATTCAGGCAATCGCAAAGGGAACGAATATTCGTCTTTCACAGGTTCACTTCGATGAGGGTACGGTGAAATACGCAGACGTTTGCTCAGTTTGGGATTACATCCGTAGGGTGGTAGCCGCATGGTTTCATAATGATGACATCCACCATGAAAACCAATAAAGTGAAAAGGTGTACGATAACGAGTGGCATCTCTTTCGTATACGTCAGGTTTGACACGCACATCATCACTTTCCATGGTAGCTATAGCAATGTTCCCATGATGTGGTACTGAATCGCTAAGGTCACAGCGTACGGCATCCCTGCCATCGCAAGGCACAGCATTGCACTCGACTTCCTCGTTGGACTTGAATTTTACGCTCGATACTTGCTTTGTGAAAGGATCCATCTTTCTCGCTTGGTCTTGCTAGTGACAATAAACTATCGGTCTTGGACGTTGTCGCTTTTTATATGATGAACAATATCGACGTGACCGTACGATAAAGTGAAGTGATTGGGAAGCCGTACTCTCTTCTGGTACACGATTTGATAGACTTTTTCCAAGGAACGGCTGACGATTTAGTGCGAGGGTAAATGTACAATCTTGTGCGGTTCGTGGGTGGTCACTCTAAAATTTCCATCCTGTCCAGACTGCAAAGCTTCTTTCAAGATGCCAAAGTTCAAAAGTCGACTGGTGCGATAATTGAGAGTCAATCTTTTCACTTTACACTCGGTGTACACTTCTCCTTGTGGGTCTCGGTATTCGTAACCGTAATTTTTGGGACCGCCACTTGCAAAACTTAGAATCTTGTCGGGATGCTTTTCCGTCCAGGCTCTTAAACGGTCTCCCTCGATTTTAGGGTACTGTTGACCCAGACGATCGATGTAGATGCAACTGTCCGTGTCAAAATAGAACACACGATCTCCTAACAGTTCTAAAGCTTCGTACAGTTTTAAGCGAGCATGGGCTGTCACGTAAGCTGCAATGATGACATTTCCAAATTCGTCGGTTTCTACAAAGTCCAGTTCTTCTTCGTAATTGACTAAAATCAAGTCCTCACGAACGACGTCCACGTGTTTCATGTATTTGGTTTTGTCGTGAATCATCTGGAGGTAGCGGGAAGGTTCTGTCAAATACTCCGTCTTGGGTAAACACGGTCGTTGTGCCATATTACCCCACAAGCAATTTCACATTACTTTAGCAAAACGATCGCCTTCCTTCGTTTTTCTTGACGTGGTCTAAAGTGATGCCTTCCTGCTCCCAGTATTTGTTTTTGAATTTCTTTTGACCTTCGGGAGTGTGGCACCATGAAGGATAGCCGCTGACTTCTTGTTTCAGTTTTAAATAGGCATTCACGTAGTCTGTGACAATGACATTTTGAGTCTCGTCGCCCTTCGTCGTATTTTTCTGTCTTGGGAAAGTGGTAAATTTCGTACACTTTTAACAGTTGGTATCCCAAGCCCAGAGCTTTGAACAATTTCACGCTGACCCACGTTCCTGTCAAGGTGCCTTCTTCCTGACTGTGATGACAAGGTTGGTCTTGGTTGCACGTTTCGGCACAAGTACGACACAAGGAAAAGATCAGTTTTCCTTGGCAATGGTGAGGTAAAACGGGATGGTACAAGTTCGTGGGAGGCAAGACTTTGCACTTGATCAATCCTTCGTATTGACGAATGTTTTCCACGTCGATGAGTTCCGTGAGCAATTGCGGGTGCCCTGCGGGAAAGTGACAATATTTTCACACGTACGGATACACACACGTCCAAGTATTTGATTTCTTCTCCTTTCTCCTCGTCGGCTTGGTACAGCAAACAGGTGGTATTCGTCCGCCCTCCGTACAAACTGTCCCGCGGGTTCAGAGGGTCCATCAGCTTGTAAGTTTCCTCGATGCGCTTAAACTCGGGATCTGTTTTCAAACGGTGATCGTACTCGTGTTCACACATTTACACCACTTGGTATCCTTGCTTTTCTAACTTCAGTCGCCGCTGACAAGTGGCCTGGTACAAGTCTTCCTGGGACCGTTGTAAAAACTGATTTGTAGTGTTACGTTGAGGGTAAGAGATGGGACATCCGTGAAATAATGAACCGATAAAATCGTACACGATCTTTTTGTTTTCTAAGTCCCAGCCATCCACAGAATACATTCCGATGGTTCTTTCGCCTCCTTCGTTGTGGGCGTGTTGGATCCATTTGTCTTCCTTGTCGCACAAGTAATGTAGCCAGCATAGGGCTTTGACCGAGTATTGACGTTTGACCAAGTTCGTCGTTTGAGTGTTTATGACAGCGAGGGTGTTTTCGGGCATGAATCGTTGACGGTACACTAAGGAGCACGCTTTGACAATGGTGCAGGCTTCTTTCAAAGGATCGATCACTCCGTGCTCCATGAACAGTTCTCGAAAATTTCCACAGCAACGCCGTAAAATGTCCACGTCGGAAAGAAATTTTTTTTACATGTCTTCTTGAAAGTCAAACGGGTCCGAGGTGTGAGTGTGGTACCAAGCGTAGAAAGCTTCTCGTTGTTCGGTACGCATGTCATAGGGGTCGTAGTTGTGAGCCTCAGGCAAATGGGGTAGAACGGCGTGTTGATTGGCTTCGGTATTGAAAAAGTGCGGAAAATAGCCTTTGGCGATTTCTGTCATTCCAAACGTTTTAGGCAAGCGATTCAAATGCATGGCCAAGTAACTCATCGCATCTTTAAACCGCACTTGTCCCACTTGCATGGAGATGATTTTGGCTCCGTTCAAAGACACTTTAGGACGTTTGGTACTTTGTTCCGTATAGTATCTGAGTAGAAACTGTCCATCGTATCCCGAGAAATTGTGAGCCATGACTGTGGCATAGCGATGACAATCTCCGTAACGTTCGATGTCTTCTTGGCTCCACGTCTCGTTGATAGGGTCTAAGATCCATTGAGCGATATCGGCCAATGTGTTCGGTCCCCGAAAGATTGTTTCACCTCCTCCAGGAATCTTGCTATAGTGAGGGCAATGAGTAAAGATAATCTCTTGGATGCACTTCTCACACGCTCGGCGAGCCACGAAGAAATTAGAATTGTGAATGCCAGTCTTTTGCATGCATTAGAAGTCGAAAACGATGAAATTGCCTTTCTTCTGGTCATCTTCTTCCTCTTCATGTTTGAAATGGTATTTCTGAATGTAGCATTGGTGTTCCAAGTCCACGATTTGGCGACAAATGTGACATCGCTTCTTTCCTGAACAGACGTGAGCCTTGGCACAATTGGTACTTATGCCTTGTCCACAAGTTGGGCACAATCTAAGAAGCTGACAAGCAGATTTCTGCTGTGAACCTTGTGTCTTCAAATGTTGTTGGTAACAAGTTGGACTGACAAAAGTGCGCTGACAATCTGAGGAATGCACTCGTTCTTGTCCTTCGTCCAGACAGGGTTTAGAGGCTAAACATCCTCAGCCTTTCGATCCACAATGCTTGTGTTGCTCTCGATTGTTATGGCCATAGTCACATTTCTCACAGTAATAACTGTATGACAGGAATTCGTTGGTACTGGTAATGGCATCGAAATGTTCATCCTGATGATAGACGTGAATGTATTTTCCGTCTTTGAAATCTTTGCTCGAAACAACAGAGG
The DNA here is from genome assembly GCA_016617855.1 of Megalonaias nervosa. Classification (NCBI taxonomy): domain Eukaryota; kingdom Metazoa; phylum Mollusca; class Bivalvia; order Unionida; family Unionidae; genus Megalonaias; species Megalonaias nervosa. The sequence goes on along the minus strand of JAECUM010092894.1, from coordinate 6,681 downwards.
TCCGCGCACTTCTTGAGGGTGCACGTTCAAGGTGTAGCGTGGAACCAAGACGTCTTGCAACTTTTGCATTTCAGGAATGCAGCAGGGTGTGTCTTTTGGATATCCCCGCTTACTTTAACAGGAGTTCTATTTCTCTTCGTTGTTTGGCTCGGCTAGATTTTCGAATAGTTTTGCAGCCTTTATTCCATTCTGCCGTGTCGTTTTTGTCGGCATACGTTCGTCACACCACGATGGCACGGGCTAAACACATCTGGTCTTGAGTGTTGTTGATTTGAACGAGGCTGCGCTTGATGCTGCGAAGGTCGTCTACCAATAACACCTTTTTGCTTTGACCGGTCCCATGGGGAAGAGACACGTAGGTCATAAACAGTGTCGCTTTTCCGTCGGTGATGTGAAACTTGTCGTTGGATTGCTGCACGTGTTGAATCTTGTCGATGACTTTGGAAGGTGTCAATTCTGCTGGGCTGCTAAACTCGATCCAATCGGGGGACTTGAAACTGTTGTCATAAATGGAAAGTCTCAAGTGATCGTCTTCTTTGGCTTCCCATTGCCGTTTCTGTGTAGTTAACAAAGAATCCCACACATCGGTGATGAACCCTTCTGCTTTCTCCAACGGTACGTCGGACTTGAAATCTTTAAACTTCACCGTGTACGTGTAGCCGTTTGTTCTAAATTTTCTAGAGGAGCGTTTGTCCGTCTCTCGAATGTGAAAGTACTTTTCAGGGTTTACTTGTGGCGATGGCGGACTTTTGTTGGGTGTTGACTCTCTGGGTCTGGATTCTGGTTCACTCATGTTATCTTCAAAATCGCTGGCATGAATTTGAACCAAGACTTCAGCTACTGTGCGAGGAGATAAATCACGTTTCTGCGTCTTACTTTTCTTGTCCTTTCTTTAAGAAATGATGCGATAGTTTCATCTTGACTTCAAAAAGTCAAATAACTACATTTGAAACGCCATTGACCCCTATATATCCATATCAGACCAGTGTATATATAAAGGGCTGGTGCCTTCTCTCTCAGTATTCATTTCACTTTCAAGCCGACTAGCACGATGGAAGAACCCACACAGATCGAACTTCTGATCAGAGCTTTGCGAGGTGTCCGAAGAAAGTTTTCTTCAGACAAGCCGACGGACTACTCCCCCTCCTTTCGAGATAAAATTCAAGATACTTGCTATATCTGTCAGAAGAAAGGGCATTGGGCAAGAGAATGTTCTGACCGTCAAGAAAGCAAGACCAGTGTGAAAAGAGACAAAAGTCAAGATACCTGTTATCATTGTGAAGAGAAAGGACATTGGTTTTCAGACTGCCCTAAGAAACAACAGGAACAGGAGGAGGAAGAAAAAGAGGTGCCCTCGACAAACGAAGATCTCCAACACGTCCAGAGAGAGAAGAAAGAAAAGAAAAGAAGGCGAGAAAAAAGCCAGGAAGAAGAGGAGGAAAAACCTGTTTAAGTAAAGTAATTAAAAAAAAAAAACAGAGAGAGAAAAGAAAAAAAGATACAGAAGAAGTCTATAAACTTTTTAAAAAGTTGTTGTGTTGTGACAATGGATTGTAAAATTTGTATCAGAATAGACCAGACTGAAAAACGTAAGTGTCTCCTGCTTTTGATTTTTTTGAATGATAAAGGGCCTACACTCATGCTCTCACACATGTACATCATGGGGCTAAAAAAGGGATTTGAGTTTTAATTGATTTTTGCAAAATGAATACTATCTTTTTTCGAAGAAAGTGGATGGGGCTGAAAAGGGCCCTTGGGTGTTTGTTTTTTCAAAAAACAAATTCAGGAACGAGAAGCAATCAGCTTTAACTGTCTTAAGCCTTTGCTACGGCCAAGGCCAACTTCTGGACCTGCTCCCGTCGATGATTGGGTAGAAGGTACTAGGGATGGTATGTCAGGTGTAGAACCCGGGTTGGCTGTTTGGCACGGGAAGGTCTTTTCCTCTTGGGTCGTAATAAAGAAGTCTGATACATTTATTTCAGACTTCTTAACTCTGCCAAAATGTCCAAGAGTACCATTACCGTTTGACTTTTACTGTTCTCCTTCTCTCCTAGACCTTATTTCTTCTCTGCTTCTTCTTCTTTCTGTCGTTTCCTTCTTGCTCTTCTTCTCGCTGTTGCTGTTCAAAGAGATAAGCTTGTTCTGCTTCTTTCTGCTGTTGTAAAAATTTCTCCAATTTTTCTTTCTGTCTCTGTTTAAAATCCTCGACCTGCGGTAAAGAAGGAAAAGGTGGTGAAGGTACTGGTACCGGAACAAATTCTTGCGAAGATTGAAATTCTACTAAATCCCAATTGAAATCGGTCTCTTCTGGAAGTAGCCCTGTGCTGACCTTGGTAGCCACTGCTAAGCCATCGCTTCCTGTCTCCTCGGCCTGTGCACCCCAATTCATTGTCTTCTTAGCTTAAGTCATGTTTCCAAAAACAATGTCGCATCGATTAACTGTGCACAGACGCTAGTGCAACTATATAGGGAATGTGACGTCACAGGTAGCTCTTTTCGGATTGGAAGACAGACTCCGCGAAGTGACTGAATTTTGTAACGCGTGTTGGGATTGGTGAACAATCTCAATCCGTTTCGATTCGGTCTTCCACTATAAATAAACGCTGTTCACTTCATTTACTTCACCTGTTCTCGTCACAAGATGTGGACAAACGTTAAATCCTCTACTGTCGTATCGTCGATGCTGTTCCGTACGAACTTACCCATGTATGTTAAATCATCGTGGACCTTTATCCGGATCACCGAGACGACTGTTTGGAAACGAAGGATCTATGTGGAGACACAAGGCTGTCTGAAGGGAGTCCTCATCTACGGACCAGAGGTTAGACGAAGTTTGAGAAAGAAAAGAAGATCAGTGAGATGTCCTCTATGTTAACGGAATGGTGTTAACATAAAAACCAAAGGCCCTTTTCGGGGCCACTTTCATATGCCTCGAAAAGATATTTATTCTTTCTTGCCTATATGTGTTATCTATGTGTTGTATATGTCTCTGTCTCTATATTGTATTTGTCCCTACCTAGAGTGGTAGCTGCGTGTATTCAGGTCAGCCACTTGCCACATTGTTGCAAGTGTCCAGTACCGTGACGTCACCCCACCTGTTCCATTCCTATTGTCCCTATACCAAATTCCCATTCTCCGTATATCACCCCAGAGTTTTGGTTTTGACCGTATAGATCTTGTTCTGTCCCATCAGGTCAAAGGTCAAATTTTATGTCTTTAATTTCCCAGCTTTGTATGCTTGAATTTATCACTCAGCAATTCAGGTCAAAAGTGAAAGTATGGTTTCACTGAACTTTAATTGAGAGCAATTTTGAGTCTTGTAATAGAGTTCATTCTATCTTGCTCATTCTTCAAAATTTTCTTCAAATTAGATTTTACGGCCCTTGCAAAGTAAAAAAGAAAATGAATGAGTTAAATTATAATAATAGTACTCTGATCTAAATAAATTAATGGAGTACTAGTATATTGAAAGAGTAAATCATGCAATTAATTTAGTTGTACCTGTCCCACAAACTGAGGATTTAAGGGAAGAAATTCAATCGAACACTGATGATCGTGGAGCAACAAATCTTCGGAATTCGGAAATTATGAAAAATCTGGACCAGAAACTTTTTCATTTGCACCAACAAGAAAGGAATGAACATAAACAGTTATTATTCGAATATGAGCACTTGTTCCCAGATATTCTTACGAGGACACACAAAATTTTTTATAGATTCAAAACCTGTGAAACAACACCCATACAGGATGAACCCTCTCAAACAGGAATACTTGAAAAAGGAAATTCAGTATTTGCTAGAGAACGATTTCATAGAGCCCAGAAAAAGTGATTGGAGTTCACCATGCATTCTTGTTCCGAAACCGGAAAAAACTTTCCGTATGTGCACTGATTATAGGAAGGTGAACAGTATGACAAAATCAGATTCATTTCCATTACCAAGAATCGATGACTGTATTGATAAAATTTGAAATTCCAAGTATGTCACCAAACTTAATCTTCCGAAAGGATTTTGGCAAATTCCTCTAACGGAGAGGGCAAAGGAAACTTCGGCATTTGTGACTCCAGATGGACTCGATCAATATAAAGTAATGCTGTTCGGGATGAAGGATTCCCCAAGCACCTTTCAACGTTTGATGAATATGATTACCTCTGGTCTAGATAACTGTGATGCTTACATCGATGAAGTCATCATTTACAACGACACCTGGAAAGAACATCTAGCCACGATTTGGAATTCTTTGAAAGACTTACGTGTGTGAATGTGTGATTTAGATTTTTAACGTAGCTTTAACAATATTTCGGTCATACCGCTACGATGTCTGCAGTGTGGCAGTTTATAGTGATGTCTAGCACTGGGGCATCAGGCCACAGACATGTAGCATGATGTCCCACCCAGTCACAGTGTCCTGACACCAGGCCGACTAATCCTAACACTAACCTCTTAATGCTGAGAGCCAAGCGAGGCAGCTGTTAGTAAAATTTTTGTAAGTCTTTGGTATGACCCTGCCGAGGATCGAACCGACGACCTCCCGCATCCGAGGCGGACGCTCTAACCACTAGGCCACCGGAGCGGTCTTGAATAACTTACTGATGTAAATTTAACAATCAACTTATCTAAAAGTGAGTTTTGCCGTGCTTGTGTAACTTTCCTAGGACATATTGTGGGACATGGTCAAGTTCAACCTATAGATGCTAAGGTCAAGGCTATCTCTGATTTCTCTGTGCTTGTCAGTAAAAAGCAACTGATGCGATATTTGGGTATGGCCGGACACTATCGAATGTTTTGTTCCAACGTTTTTAATACTGCTGAACCCCTGACAAACTTATTTAGCAAGAAAACCAAGTTTCTTTGGACTGAAAAATGTCAGGAGGCTTTTGATAGATTAAAAGCCTTACTCAAAAGTGCACCGGTTCTAACAGCTCCAAATTTCAATCAATGTTTTAAATTATCTGTGGATGCAGGTGATGTTGGGGTTGGAGCAGTATTGATTCAAAAGGTAGAAATGGTGTTGATCACCCAGTGTGCTTTTTCTCTAAGAAATTAAATAAGCACCAAAGAAATTACTCAACAATCGAGAAGGAATGTTTGGCTTTAATATTGGCATTACATCATTTTGAAGTTTACATTACTTCAGCCCCTTCTCCGGTTGTTGTGTTTAGTGACCACAACCCCCTTACTTTCATCGACAAGGTGAAAAATAAAAATCAAAGATTATTAAGGTGGAGTTTGTTTTTGCAAGAATATAATCTTAACATCAGGCACATCAAAGGAAAAGACAATTTGATTGCAGATGCACTTTCCCGCGCATAGAAATATTATTTCATGTACACTTTGTATAATTCATAAGAGTTTTCTTGTGAAATTTTGTTTTACCTCATGTATAATTTACATATGGTAAAAAGAAAGCTTTATTATATAAATCTTTCTTTTTCTTTATGGGAGAAGTGTTACGAATATGCAATTAAAGTGCTTGTGTGTTGGTTTTAAATTCCTTTTTATTTTAATTTTGTTTCATTACATTTTATTGTAATGATAATTTTCATTGGATTTGAATCTCTTTTCCGAAAATTAGCTTGACCCGATTAAATTATAAGTTACTTCAGTACTATTTTTAGTTCATAGATTTCGTAAACATCGAGATTAAACGATTGACTATTACCAAGGTCATTTTCGATCCACGTGTTAGCTAAATTGTAAATAGCCTTTCTTTTTTTTATATATTTTCAGTGTGGGAATTTAATTCTTAGATAGTGTTATTCTAGCTACGAGATAAATGGCATTTTTTTATTGCGCTGTTCAATGTTAAGAGACCACGTGACCCATCACGCCTGACTGAAATGACGTTTTAGTTGGGTTTAATACTTATATCTCAGTAAAATTTCGTCAGTCGTATGTTTACGCCTTGAAGGTACAAAGTGTTTCAATTGTTCATGCCAGATTGTTTTGAAGTTCATCTATGTTTTGGAATTTAATAATTCATTCTCTAGAAAACTAAACAAGTGCTTCAGTGGAAATTTATTCTGGAATTCTATACGGAAACATTATAAACTGTAATTCAATCGAGGATCTGTTACCACCAGTACAGACATCATCTGACGTCATCGCCTCCATATTGGAATTTCATCGAGATTCGATCCCGGATTCAATTAGAACTGTTTAGTGATAGGACTTATATTTTTCATCTTAGGATTAAATTCGGGATTATATTCACAAACCGTAAGTCTTATTTTCTACTTTTTACGTTGTTTTCTAGGGAAATAAATCATTTTTTTTTAAATTTACAAAGCTTGTTGGCTTCACTCTTTCTTTTGTTACTTTTGTATGAGCCTACTCGTAACACTTTGCATCTTGTAAAAAAAAACCTATTATGTAATGTAAATTTTACTTCCTGAGGTTTTTCATAATGTTGAAAAAAATTTTATAATTACAATTAGAAGTCAATTACGATAATTATAATATAAAATGTGTGTGAACATCATGTAGACCCTGCATGACATGGGGAATTTACAAAGTTGTAGACTCAGATTCAGATAAACATGTTGAAACGAAACACAATGATTCAGGTCACATAGAAAATGAACTTGATTTTGGACAAGGTCAAATAGAATGTTACATTATCAACTGCATATAATGAAATAAAAAATAACTACGATATATATATATATATATATATATATAT